>JAMPIV010012254.1:0-84617 GCA_024509875.1 Oreohelix idahoensis
GTAGATGTGAGTTGGTGGGGAGTTATCGTAACTTGAAACAGGATTGTTGGCAAACTATTAATTGTTTTAGTAATGGTTGCAATAAGAAAGAGAGTGTATTATGTATGGGTGTATTGTTTTGGGTTTTTGTTAAGTGGGTGTAGTTAGGAAGAATGATTGAGAATGAGTAGTTGTATTATAAATGTAAAGTGTAAGAATATGGGATTTTGAAAGAAAGATTAGTAAGGGTTAGGTATTTGTGAAAAAGTGAGTTTTGGTATATTGGTAAAGGTTAATATTGAGTATTATTTATAAGATAATAATGATGGATTTATTATGTGTATATAGTATTTGAATTTTGGTTTTTTGTAGTTTTTAGGTTTTTTTAGTTTTTATAATTTATTATATTTTAGAATTAATGTTAGTGGGGGTGAAAGATATGGGTTTTTTGATTAGCATTTTGTTCTTGTTGTTGTTGGAAGGACAACAACATAATTATGAAACAAATAATAAATTAAATACAAGCTTTTAATTTTAAGCATTAATTTATTTCCAGTCAACCTAAACCAATAAATATAACTATATAAATAACAAAGAAACCGGTATTGAATCAGTTTTACAAATAAAATAGTGCCACAGTAAACAATGGAAGATTCGATTGAACCTGTCGTCATCCACAGTTACAAACAGGCAACAAGAGAAAAGAAATATAGACTATAGACTACAAAATACGTAAATATAATATATAAACACAGATGAGAGCAATAATAAAGCAAAGAAACTACAAAACCGAAAAAGACTGAATAAATACAAGAAATTCAACAATCAACGCAAATCAAAAAAAGAAAATAGAATAAAAAGTCCTGCTATAAGATCTCTCAGGTCGGGGGGGGCTAAAAGAATCGGTCACACAATGAACACGATTGGTCTCAATGTTGTCACGTCGGGGGATTGGCGTCCCATAGCGATGAATCAAAGTCTAAATAAATCTAAAAATTTATTTACTTAACAAATAATCTAAGTTCATCACATGTACATTATATGCATGTTATAAAAGCATTTGAATATTGGGTTTATTGTAATTTTATCAATATTAGTTTTTAAAAAAAAAAACAGTTTCCACTTCAGCTACCGTTGGTTATAAAGTAGTAAAATAGGGTGTATATGGTCTGTCACTCTAAATGCAGTAGTATAAAGTTACCCACATCTACGGGGCACTGATATCGTAGATTTGAGCAGCAAAATGTGTCGGTCAGAGTGCTTGAAAAGTGGGCTTCAGTCTGATAAAGTGCCCTTCGCCAAATCAGCAACATAATGTGATTAAATTTAAATAAAAAAGATATCCCAGAACAAGTTAGTTTACGGGGACAAATGCATCTTATTTATTGACGCACAGGTGACATAAATAATTACAAGGCGGAGAAACAGTCGTTAATAGAAAAAACACGACCCTTATGGAACATTAGGATGTAGTATAATGTTATGGTTGATTTATATCTTGTGGCGCTTGACTGTGGGGTCGAATATGACCTTGCTAAGCTAGTGGAAGGAGTTATGGTATACTTGAAATATAACCAAAACCTATCCAGCTTTCGGTGAAGCGAAAGTCCTTCTATGGCCTGGTAAATAATTCGCAATTAAGCTATTGGCTCTTTTCAGAGAGGGATTGTAAGGATGAACTCAAAGGGTTCTCTGTTTGTATCATACGGTTTTCCAGTGTATATGTGGCTAATGATCTATCATGTACTTTTGTCTACATTATCTTACCTTTTGTCTATATTTATGACTGATGAATTATAATGTACGACATGAGCTGTACGACATGATGACGTTATGACCCATGTTTGTGTTACGGTGTGTGTGTTACTTGTTTCGCATAAGATGGACAAACTGGGAAGTCAAGCAGGCTGGATTCGTTGTTGAAAATATATCTTTGACGAAAAAATTTATTAGACGAAGACGACGTTAACATCATGGGTAGATACAGCACATCATCAAAGGTTTTCATGCAGAAACAAATACATAGTTCATACATATCATCAAGATGGATTAGTTTCCATTACAAGACTTGTATAATATTGCAAAACTTTTATAAATATAATGTGTGATGATCCGATAAACCTCCCAGCAGGAGTTTGGACGCACTAACGACACACCATAGCTAGACGTGCCAAAGTTCTGCCAAATACTTGCAAAGGATAAACTGAGTATCTACAGGATACTTGAAGAGATCCAGTTCTGGCTAATAGATATATGCTCTACTCAGGGAGAAATCAATATATTTTTCAGTGTGTCGTCCCACAACTTAAGACCAAGACACATAACAAGATTCATTGAAGACGTCTGTCCATATCAAAGGACTCTCGGATCTGCTCAGGCATCATAGCTGGATGACAACAGCTCGACGCAACTAGCTGCGCTATTCTGTTCAAATATAGTGCACGACGGCACTCAAATAATTACATATATAATTAACTTAGATGTGCTCCCACGTGCGACTATAAAACTACTAGACTCACATGTGAGGATCTCAAACGCTTTAATCGCCATGTGAAAAGAACTTAACAGTATGTAAACAGACATATGAGCACATCATTCACATACACATACTGAAGACATAGACACACATTAGGACATGTGGTATTTATTTGATAAGCACCATACACTTGGCTTGTCATGTTACAGGTTTCAATCCTTGTTGTTGATCTAGTAGTAACTGGCTTTGCATTGTGCCTAATGAACCAGGAGCAAACATCTGATTGACTTGAACTACCACTGCTAACTGGCCTCCACGTAGTGCTGGTAAACTGTTAGCCAGATTGCCACTGATTGTCAATAAACTTTACTCCTAGCTGGCCTTCTTATTGCAGCTTTAATCATTACAGAGCGGAAGGCGCATGTGTGAGTTCCGATTCTAATATATATAATTATATCCATATCTGATAACCATTGAAAATAATGATCACATGAATTTCGCTTAATTAACACAGCTGGGGGTTTGAACGAGCTAACATTAATTATTGCATAAATCTAAACAAACAGTTAACGGTAGATACTAGAGTTAACATTTGCTCAGCTCATGCAGCATCGTTCTCGCTTTCTGAACATCTAGTGAAACTCCCTTGAGGTAGAAGCATCATTATCCTTCTATCTCCAAATCTGCCAAGAGTAATCTTGTGCAAAGGTATACACCTTTGAAAACCAACTTTAGTTACTCTTGAGTTTTGGTCACTGTTGGACCACTACTGCAGAGCTAACGGGAGGAAATTCGTGACAGTGGGAATAACATGTAATAATATGTACAAAACAATGTATCAATCCATACAAACATCAGAATGTCATGGAGACATATTTATACTAACCGTTTTCTTGATTTTTGTATTGCAAATTTTTTTATTATGTTATTAAAATCTATACGACGAAGTTATGTTTGACCTATTACTTATTACTTAATTTTGATTTACTTGTCTTCAACTTAAATACGTTAACATGGGGTGTCGGAGTGGCTAAGAAGTATGGCGTCCACCTCGTATTTTAGAGGTGTCGGGTTCGATTTCGAGTTGAGGGAATATCATTTATGGAAACATTTTTCAGAACCAGTGGTCCTAATGATGTCTTTCCCCCCCCCCCCCCCCATTCCCCCTTCCCTACCCCCCACCCCCACCCCCGGTCTCCTGGGTAGTGACATCAGAGTTCGTGCACTGTGCTGATATTCTCCTTGTGTGATCTAAGGGTGGAGATCGGAGCACTGATGGAGTTGTCCGTGTGCAATGAAGACATTCATAAAAAGCAAACCAAATGTCAACATGACATATCTGTGCAGTGTGCTATTTTAATTTTGTTGAATAACAATAGCTGAATTGTTCCAATCATTGTATCCACACGTTGTCAATCTGGGTGACTATGCATTAGAAAAAAGAATACAAACGAAGCAATACACTGATCTCGTCGTTCGCGAAAAAAGTAGCCAGTGTCGGGCATGCAGTTAACCAATTGATTTTGTGCCGTTAAACAGGCTTTTTTTTTTAAACAATTCCTATTTTTGCCATTTTGGTATAATCGACGTGATAATTCTAATGGACCTGAAGTATTTTAACAGTTTTCTGGTCCGTGATCAATCCAGTATGAAACAACTAAGTTAACCCACAATCCCGGATCATTTGACCTATTATTAATGACAGGTTGAATTACTGGGTTACCACTGTCAGAAAGTTCAGGTTTTATTTCATCAGTTCATTACAGATTCCTGGCTCAACAATGTCCTTATCACATTTATCACTTTCGAGAACATCAGGCCTTACTTCATCACTTTGATAATTGACTCCTGGCTCAACAATGTCCTTATCAGTGAGAGAGGATGATGCTTCAGAGTTTGTTTGAAAACAGAATGTCAATTAGGGGATTTTCTCACGTGATACAGCAGTTTTTGTTTTGTTTGTCTCCCCTGCTACTTGACGTGTTCCGGCTCCACTTAAGTAAGAACGGTTTATTATAGTTAGTCAATTCTGATATTTCACTTCACATCTTTTATTAAAGTGTCTCATTGGTAGAGTGGTTATGATGGGTTTAGTTGACAACTACTTGACCTACATTAGTTCGTCAATTCTGATATTCACTTCACATCTTTTATTATAGTGTCACATTGGTAGAGTGGTTATAATGGGTTTAGTTGACAACTACCTGACCTACATTCGTCCGTCAATTCTGATATTCACTTCACATCTTTTATTATAGTGTCTCATTGGTAGAGTGGTTATGATGTGTTTAGTTGACAACTACCTGACCTACATTAGTTCGTCAATTCTGATATTCACTTCACATCTTTTATTATAGTGTCTCATTGGTAGAGTGGTTATAATGGGTTTAGTTGACAACTACCTGACCCACATTCGTTCGTCAATTCTGATATTCACTTCACATCTTTTATTACAGTGTCTTATTGGTAGAGTGGTTATGATGGGTTTAGTTGACAACTCCCTTACCTACATTAGTTTGTCAATTCTGATATTCACTTCACATCTTTTGTTATAGTGTCACATTGGTAGAGTGGTTATGATGGGTTTAGTTGACAACTACCTGACCTACATTAGTTCGTCAATTCTGATATTCACTTCACATTTTTTATTATAGTGTCTCATTGGTAGAGTGGTTATGATGGGTTTAGTTGACAACTACCTTACCTACATTAGTTCGTCAATTCTGATATTCACTTCACATCTTTTATTATAGTATCACATTGGTAGAGTCGTTATGATGGGTTTAGTTGACAACTACCTTACCTACATTAGTTCGTCAATTCTGATATTCACTTCACATCTTTTATTATAGTGTCTCATTGGTAGAGTGGTTATGATGGGTTTAGTTGACAACTAACTTACCTACATTAGTTCGTCAATTCTGATATTCACTTCACATCTTTTATTATAGTGTCTCATTGGTAGAGGGGTTATAATGGGTTTAGTTGACAACTACCTTACCTACATTAGTTCGTCAATTCTGATATTCACTTCACATCTTTTATTATAGTGTCACATTGGTAGAGTGGTTATGATGGGTTTAGTTGACAACTACCTGACCTACATTAGTTCGTCAATTCTAATATTCACTTCACATCTTTTATTATAGTGTCTCATTGGTAGAGTGGTTATGATGGGTTTAGTTGACAACTACCTTACCTACATTAGTTCGTCAATTCTGATATTTCACTTCACATCTTTTATTATAGTGTCTCATTGGTAGAGTGATTACATCACTTTCTTATCAAGGTAAAGTTTCCGGGTTCTATACATGGTAGCCTTGTGCTCCAGGCTACCTAGCTGTAAATTGGTACCTGGTTTGCTACTGAGTTAGTGAGGGTAAAGGTAACAATATATTATAAAGCTGTTCCTATAAAAATTAAATATATTTTGGGACTACCTTTTTTTTAAACTTCTAGATATTGAATCCCTCATTAGTTGATTGTTTCATACGTGACTGTGTGATCTACTGGTACAGTAATCATACACATAGACTACTACACGTGAGATCACAGAACGTGTACTTTTCTCACTCATTTAATACTATAATCGAGCAACACACACTGACACCGATTTGTTCAAGGATGTTGACCTTTCCCTCCAGTCCCAACACATCTTGCTACCTAACAGTACGTAACTGAATATGATAATCTGCTTGTATGAGACCATGCAACCATAATGAACAGTGTCTCGCGTTTAATAATGTTGACCATAACTTAATTATGTAAGTCGAGAATCAGCTTCTTCGTGTTAGAACAGCACAACGTCTGTGAAGCAATGAAGTTAATATCTGATGGTTTAAACCTCTCTTGGTATATTGGAGGCACTCGTACAAATTACCAAAAACACGTAAGTAAAGTCCTTGTACATCCAAACAGAGACTTTCTTATGTTTGCTCTTATCTGCAACTGCAGTGTTTCATGCCGAATAATATGTGCTCTGGTCTAGTTTCACTGAAGGAATCAATAACAAGCAAAGCCCCTTTCAAAACAGTCATTAAAGATATACAGTACAATGAAACAATACATATACAAGCACTAAAGTAATAACAGAAATCAAGAGTGTGCAGGAGGAAGTTAAAATGATTAAAACATAGTTGGCTAAAGAAAGTAAAAAGCAGTTAGATAGTAACAAAACAATACCAAAAAACCAGTCGAATGGTTCAACTACATCGTTGGAAGGTACGAATGCACTGAAAAGTGCAGAGGCAATGCTTCAAGAAATGAAAGCTATGCAGCACCAAATTGTCCAGGATGTAGTTAAATTGTCAGCACTGGAAGTAGAAAATGAAATGAACTAGTTAAATTATATGATCTGAAAGAGGATAATGAAATTACACTGAAAAGGATAAAAAAATCAGAGACAGGAGATTAACATAGACAGAGAAGCAATAGAAAATGAAAGTGACAAACAAAAGCAAGATGCCAAATGGAAAGAATGGGTAACAAAAACCATCAAGCACATAGAGAGAGGTTTGATAGAGGAAAGAACAGAAGAATCGTCCCAAACCCAAGTATTGAAAAAAGTCTTTTATTACATAAAAGAATCACCACGAAGAGTAGGCCTTATGCATCAAGCAACTGACAGGGCCAATACAAACTAACAGCAAACTAATAGTTCTAACACAAAACAAAAGGTTTACTAGTTAATATAAACAATGGATAAGAAAGGATGTAGATCTGTTCAGTGGAATTGTAGGGGTATCAAAAAGAACGCCTTAGTTTCTGTCTGTTGTGACTCTGAGAGAGTGTCGCCGAATTTAACATCTTTGAATGATTCCGTTTGTTACAGTGGGTATTCCATGCAACTATCGTCATCTTTCTCATCTTAGGTTGCTATAGCGACCACCATGAGATGTTCAGGGGAAGGCACTGGTCGTTCCAAATATTTCTTTAACAGATTTATATAGTAGACTTTTTCTTTACCTTTTATGGAGATCTTGTGGTTCGTTCTCGAGATCTTTTTAAGGACGGTACACGGCCCTTGCCATCCGATACGCAGTTTGTTGTTTCCGGTAGAAATTTGCAACAAAACTCTCCTGATTGCAATTCTCTCTCTTTCGCTGCTCTGTTGTATCGTTTAGCGTGCTTCATGCGTGCTCGTTTAAGTTTGGTTGTTGATAGATCCCTTCCTAGTTGTAACCGTTCCTTTAACTCCGATACATACTTGAATGCTGAGAAGACTGTCTCATCAGTCTTCTGGTCTGTCAGTGACCGTAGTAAGGCTTCTAGCAGGCCCTTAATAGGTCTGCCGAATAAAAGAATAGCTGGTGGTAAACCTGTAGAGGCCTGGGGGACTTTCCTGTAGGCAACTAAGGCTGCGGGAATGAAAAGGTCCCAATCTTCAGGTTTCTCTTGTCCCAGCGTACGTAACATCATGGTGAGGCTGCCGTTAAAATGTTCCACGAGCTCATTTCTGGCCGGATGGTACAGGCAGGTGTGGATGTGTTTGGCCCTCAAGATCTTAAAGATCTCCATTAAAAGGTTACGGAATTGTGATCCGTTATCCGTCACTACTTGTTGAGAGAATCCCAATCGTGTAAAAATCTGCACTAGGGCTTCAGCGAATTGCTTGGAATCCGTGCATGTTAGCGGTATAGCTTTGGCTCACATAGTGCATGGGTCGACTAAGTCAGGATAAAACTGTTCTTTCTTTTAGGCCTCTCTAGGGGTCCTATACTGTCGATTGCAGCCCGTTCAAATGGGGTCCCCACTATTCGCATTTCTCCCATAGGAACTGGGGGTGTCCAATGCTTGGGTGCCACACGTTGGCTCTTGGCGCAGAATTTAACATATCTGATGATATCAGTGTTCATTCCTGGCCACCAATAGTGAGTAGTTATTCGCTGTCTAGTGGCGTTTTGTTTCATTTGTCCGCTAAAGGGAAAAGAGTGCCCCATTTCTAAGATTTGTTCTCTGTACTGCGTGTGTACTAGGAGCTGATTATGTCCCTGATCAGGGTCGCTCCTTCTTCGGTACAGCACTCCATCCTTAGAAAATATGTCTCCGTTGTGTCTGGGGTCCTTGGCCATGGGCAGGGTCTTAAAGTAGGGCTTCAAGGTAAGGTCCTTTTGTTGCTCCTTTTCAGTTCCATAGGTAACATATTAGGTGCAGCTCCCGTTCCCTTTTTTTGTTTGCCCTCTTGTAGTTATTGCTGCCACAATCAGCTCTTTCGGTTTCCTTATAAACACAAATCTTCAACCAAGTATGACTAGGTAGATCGGATCATCTATTAAAGCCGCTTTAGTAACACATCGTACGAAATCCGGGTATATATCCACCAGTGCGACTGGAAGCGTTATGGGTGCATCTCCTTTAAAATCTCCACATAATTTGACGGTTTCTTCTTTTTCTTGACCTGGTTTGACCAAATGCCTCTCGACAATACAATCAAAGCTCAAACCTGTATCAAACAAACAATGAGTTGAAGTCCCGTTCAATATAACAGTTCCTCGCGTAGAAGGCCTCTCACTCTCAGGTTGAGAATGACTGACATTACTACTCCGTTGCGAGGCTGTTTGCAAGCAACCGATCCGATTTGGCCCGATGTGTTTGCCCTGATCAGATGTCCCTTGCGCAGGGGTTTTCCCTTTTTTTCGTGTCCATTTTGGGCTGTTTGCCATGAGAGACGTTGGGTCTTATCATGGGTGGTGGTGGGGTGTCGGGTTTTTGTAGAATTTCGATTTTCCTTGGAGAGGGGTCTGGGGTAAAGTTTCTCTTTTGTTTTGATGAGACAATGACTGGGAAGACTGTTCTAGATTATTTTTGCGAGAAGGCTCATATGTAGGCTTTCGTTTTTAGTCTGGAATTATTTCCATAACGCTCAGACTTTTTTAAGGTGTCTTCCAGCTTTACAGCTCCCTGTTCAGCAAGAAATCTACGGGTTTCATTTGACAAAGGGCTTTTGATCTGTTCGGTTAGAATAAGCTCTACTACCCCTTCAAAAATGCAATGAAGCTCTGAAAGCTCCAAACACTTAGTCAAATATCCCTTCAGACGGGAAGAGAACTGGGCGTACGTCTCAGTCCCTTCTTCCCTGCTGTTCCGGAAAAGTTGCAAACATTTGCGAGCGTTTATTTTGAAGCGCTGAAGTAACAGAAGAAGCATGCCCGAAAATTGTTCAAGAACGCAGTTTCCACAGAGAAGGAAGGGTTACGATAAGTTTGGGAGCACCTGAAAGGCCAACATAATGCCCTTTGTAGAGCGGAAAGGTTGTGCAGAAAGAGAAGGAAGACTCGAACGGATAGGGAAAGATTCTTTAGGGAGCCCTTCAAGTTTGCCAAAGAACTGTTTGAGCAGCCCCGGTCGGGTACGCTAAACATCAGAAAAGAAGACCTGGAAAAACACCTTAGAATGACATATTCAGATGGTCGCAAAGATGAGCCGCTGAGCAGCATGGCAGGCCTTAAATGGCCGAGTAAGCCAGGAGCTGAATTTAACACCAAGTTCCCAACGGTGCAAGAGGTAGAAAGCATTGTCCAGAAAGCTCGGTGCAAGTCAGCTCCAGGTCTTAATGGTGTTCCATATGTTGTGTATAAGAGATGCCCTGAGGTTCTCAAACGACTGCTCTGTTTACTGAAGAATGCGTGGAAAACCCAGCTCGTAAACAAGGAATGGAGAAAGGCAAACGGAGTCTACATCCCGAAGGAACAAAATTCTACAGACATCAGTCAGTTCAGGCCAATCTCACTACTCAATGTGAAATGGAAGATATTCTTCTCAGTGATGGCAAAAATACTCACTACATACCTCCTGGCAAATGGGTACATTGACACTACCATTCAGAAAGGAGGTATCCCAGGTAAACCAGGATGTCTAGAGCATGCCGCAATGATTTGGGAAGCAATCCAAAAGGCAAAGTCAGACAGAACAAACCTCCATGTAATCTGGTTGGATCTAGCGAATGCTTATGGATCCGTCCACACCAGATGTTGTGGCAGGCCCTAGAAATGTATTATGTTCAATAAGAGATTGCAGCAATGCTGAAGCTGTATTTCGCAGGGTTTTCTGTCAGATTTGCAACCAGAGAGTACACAACGAAGTGGATTGGCCTTGAAAATGGAATTGCGATGGGATGTACCATTTCTCTAATACCATTCGTCATGGCTATGCAGGTAATCCTCAATGCTGCTGAAGGAATGGCTATAGGTCCAAAGCTCGGTGGAATGTGTCACATGCCACCTCAAAGCATTCATGGATGACACAACAATTCTGACATCAGATGAACATCAGGCCCGGAGGATGTTAGCACGCCTGGATGAACTAGTCAGTTGGTGCAGAATGAGCTTCAAACCCAAGAAGTCGAGAAGCCTATCAGTCAGAAAAGGGAAGATAGCAGAGGTCATATTCATGGTTTCCAGCCAAAGAATCCCTACTGTCATTGAGGAACCAGTTAAAAGTCTTGGCAGGGTGTACGATGCCTCATTAAAAGACTCGAAGGCAGTGCAACAAACAATATAAATGGCAGACAGAGGACTACAGATCATAAACCAAAGCAGACTCCTGGGGAAGTTCAAACTGTGGTGCCTCCAGTTCATGTTGATACCGAAGTTGCTGTGGCCACTGCTTATATATGAAATAAGCACAAGTACAGTGGAAGCTATAGAGCAGAAGGTCAACAAGTTCATGAGAAAATGGCTAGGGGGACCACCAGGTCTGTCAGATGTAGCACTGTAATGCAAAAAATCAAAACTTCTGCTTCCCTTCAAGTCAGTTGTTGAAGAGTACAAAGTTGGAAAAGCAAGGCTTGCAATGATGCTACGCGAGTCAGCTGATGACGTAACACGTGCTCTCAGCGTGTAAGGTGGCATTAGGGCAAGGGCGATACACTTGGCGCCATAACAAAGTGCTAAATGAGCTTGCTGCGACAATAGATCTGGCAAGAATGAAGGCGAATAGCAAAGTCCGGCCAGACACCGCAAATACATACTTTCTAAGGGCAGGAAAGTCAGCACACCCCAAACCGAGTAAACCTGGTAGCAGTTTACCATCTCTTCTTGACTGTGCAAACGACTGGGAGATGGCGGTAGACCTACCTGGACGGGGGGGGGGCATATCCAGAGTCGGCATGATATAGTGCTTCAGGTCATACTGATTGAACTGACCGTGCCATTTGGATCCAGATTGGGCGAGCAACATTCCTTCAAAGCGGCCAAGTAAAGTGATCTGGCCGCGGATCTGAGACACGATGGGTTCAATGCAAGGGTCATGGCGGTTGAAGTGGGCGCAAGAGGGCTTGTGGCTGCATCAGTGTTTGATTTATTGAAACTGTTGGGGCTGAGGGGACAGTCGAGAACAAGGGCACTGAAGAGGCTTAGTGAAACTGCCGAAAAGGCATCAGGCTGTCTGTGGAACAACCACAATGGGCAATGGAAATCGTGACAATAAACGCTGCGGTACAGAAAACATCTAAACGCTGCGGTACAGAAAACACCAACATTTTTCTAAGTCCACAATACGCTGAGATTTTTTGGTGTACTAGTGAAATGGCTGCGACTCAGGGGCAACAGGCGGTGTATATTATAGGGGTGTCAGGAACAGAATTTCAGTGGCTTGCGCGCAGTGGCTGAGACTCGTCGGCTTCGCGCTGGTGTCTCAGTGTGTGTCTTTAGTTGTGAAGGGCGACGGAACGAACGGAATAATTTGTCTTCTCTTTGTTACTTTCACAATTGCCTCCACGGCTGGCGCAGTTGTGGATTTAAAAGTTGCTACTAAAAGTGAAATGGGTTCATTTTCGATACAAGACAACAGGAGGCTGAGACGCTTGGGAGTCATGACCCAAGTGGGCCCACCCCCCTTAGAGTATAAAGGAGTATTCGGGTTGAAACACTTGCCGGATGGGGGGACTGCTTCTGATGATCAGATTGCTTCCTGTTGTATCGATCTGTAAAGAGTTTCCTATCTTATCTTCTTCAACATGTCGTAATGGTCTTGATTGCTGCTTCCCAGTTTCACGTACGCATCATACGCATTGCCTTTTAAAGCCTGGGAAAGCTTCAAACACCATCGCGAACTTTCTAAACCATACAGTGTTGCCATTCTCTCAAATCTTTCTAGATAAGTGTCAATTTTCTCATTGGGGCGTGGAAAGGATTCTAGGGCAAAAGACATAGCCGCTAATTGGGGCGATTGGCTACTGGAATGATCAGTTAACAGTGACTGAGGTGACGACGGCTCTCCGTTGCTGGAGCTAGACGCTACACTATGACTTTAGACCTCTAGATTCTTAAGCGCCAATTCGTGCTGACGTCGTTGCTCATTCTCCCTTTCCTCATGTTGTCTCTCTTTCTCTCAAGATCACCATCAAAATCAAACTGTATGTAAACTCTAAGATGCTTTGGAAAGAAACAAATTTCTAATTTGTGGGATCAGAACCCAGTAAATACGAACGTCGTTTAGGGGATAATTATTATTACTTTTCTTAACTCACAACACAAGACGCACAAAACACTCTATCTAGAGTTAGACTAATATACAATATCAGATGTTGGTTATTTATCTATACTCAGACTTAGATCAAATCTTGGATACGAGCACCCATTCTGTCATAAATTTAGATAGGTTTTAAAGATATGTATGGTCTCGCCTGAGTAGAGTGGATGGTGATAAGTACGTGAGAAATAAAGGTGTGAGAATGTCACAGAGAGTTTATGATCATTAAATTTTCTATATTTTCCTCCTCTTTTCTTCACCCATGTCCTCTATTCTATTATCACTCTTTGCCCTTATCTTGTATTTTCGCATCCGTTCGTTTGCGAAAAATATTTTCGTTCCCATTCTCACTTTGCCGGTTTCGTTTTCTCATTTAGAAACGCAGTAGATGACATAACGTGTCAGTCTCTACACGAAACAGGAGAGCGTTATAATGCATCCTATTGCATTAGATGTCAGTGGACGAAACTGTGACTTTCGCTTATCTCAGACATACGAGCAGACTTATGTCTGCACTCTCAGCTGACATGCGCGTTTTCTTCGGCTGAGCGCTCAGGTGAGGTGTCAAACCCGACATCTTCCCCGTGCAGATTGAGACTTACCGTCTAGCATTTGCACCTGCCACATCGGTCATCAGGCCGAGTTCTCGGCGAAGTGTGAAAACTGCCTCGGCATTGGAGTCAGGCTGTCTGAGACTCGCAACTGACACGCGCACTCTCGGCCAGCAGGTGGCAGTTACGGCATGCGTTTTTAGCTAACGTAGGTGTTAAAGACGAAAAGGGGAGATTATTTCGTTTTGCGAAATAAACGTTCACCTCTTTGTCTGTTTGATAAATATTAACAAGAGTTTGAAACTAGATTTTCATTGTTGCTCCTGAATTCGCAGTAGACAGGACGTTTCGTGCTAAGAGAATAAGCTGTATAGCGAAGTCTTAGTTTGTTCTTGGCAAAAATTTTGCCGAACTTCTAGACTACCAATAAATATAGCATATAATTCTAAGTTTGTGCGATCGCCTGTAATTCTGTTTGGAGGTAATATCTTATATTAAGTATCTAATATTTTGTGAAGTGTTTAAAGTGTTAAATCGCTTATTTTATTTCCCGGCAAGATTGGTTGCTAAACTATATTTTTCCTTAGAATAGATACTGCTATCAAAGTCAGTCCATACCTTCAAAAGGGAAAATATTAGACCCAAATCATATGTATTGGTGACTTCTTGGGCTATCATCTTTCTCCTAACGGGACTGTGGGCTAAACATCGAGGGAAGATCATAACTGTGGGCCTATCATTTCTTGTAGCAATTCCTTGATTTTTTAATGACTATTTGTATATGCTTTTATTTAATTTCTATGTGTTGTGATGAAATTTTAGATGATAATTAAAATTTATCTTGAAATTAATCAGCGTGTTGGTCAGCTCGCTCTAGAATATCTATATAATCAGTTGTTATAGTTTTCCCACGTCTGTACGTCTAACTGTCGTCTTGTATGTGCGTGCACGTGAGTGGTTAGAGATATATTAATATATATAAATATATATGTGTTTAGACTGTCTGACTCCTCTAAAGCTGTCGTAGAAGATAGGCAGAGAGAGAGAGGAATTCTCGATCTCAGAGACAGCCTCTATCACAGTCTACCATCTCACTCGTGGAACTCTATTGCTATTACTACTTCTCACTGGGACTATCACGTATTCTAACATATTCAGAAGGGACCAACCCAAGTCGTAATTCCCCTATCAAAAATCTACGACAGAGAAATAGATTTCACGAGTGAATAGTTTAAGGAGAAGATCTGTCTCTGGAATGAGAAGTTTCTCTAGTCCAGCATTTCTATACGACTATCTTTTTAGTACAAGACAATCTTGCCCCTCCTTATACCTAGAAATATAAGTTTAACTGCACCCACACACAATTATGTGACAACAAGACACACAAACGTGAAAAACTATGGTTAATTGGGTTTGGGTCTGACAAACACACAACGTTAAGTTCTTTTGTTGTTTATTATCATTAAACGTGACAACACCAAATATCTAAGAAAGATCAAATAAAATCAGAATTACTTGCATAGAAAATTAACAGAATACATGTGTCCTCCCCTTATTGAGAAAAATAACCCAACAAGTTAATAACCCCAAAAAACATCTGGTTGCTAAAAAACACTGTTATTTATGATGGTGATGGTAAATCCTGTCGGCTGGCTCTGGGGTGAGTACCGATTTTGAAACAGCGTAACTTGCTGGATAAATCCGCTGATACGACTGTCAAAAGTCAGATAGTAATGTCGTTGGTTGGAGAGCTTGAGTGCCTTAATGATCCCGGGAGCTATGCCGGCGGGGGTTTTACACCTGGCAGGGTCACCCAAGCCGGACAGGTCCTTGTTGAGGGGCCAGACTAAATGGGCTGAGGAGTGGGTGGAACCCTATAGGTGTAGATGCAGAACCCACCGGCGTGTGGTATATGCTCTGGTCTGCACCAATCCACCCCCACTTCATGGGTTAAATGCCTTCTTGCCTCTTCTTTACTGTTTGTCGTCTATCGAGAGTAGTTTGGGACCCTTTACAGTGTAGGCGCAGTACCCACCGGCGAGTGGACTGTGCTCTGGCCAGCATCAACCCAAACCCCAGGCATAGGTTAAATCTCGGGTAGATAAAGCTTGTAAGCCTTGGAAGGCAGTTCGTCTAGGAGAAGGAAAACTCTGATTTTAAACCACCCGCTGCCTTGCAGGTAGGCTGGGGACAGTCAAGGGCTAAGGAACGCAACCCTACAGAAACGCTTGTTGAAATCGGATGCACTGGGCTACATGCTTAACGAAATAGTGCAACGTATTTCGCCTAATGAAGATGTCACGAATACAATTTAATCGTTGTGGTGCTCGTCGAGTGGAGTCCCGCCAGGCGGCGAGAGTACAGGACCCTCGTCTCGAAGGGGTCCAACAAATACTACTGGTGGTCACCTTCCTCTGAATTGTGGAGTGAAGGTACAGAGGGAAAGGGCAAAAGCTATTGACCAAACACCAAGTACACTCAACATTCTGCAGTGGAATGCAGAAAGAGTTCTCAACAAAAAAGTCCCCCTAATAAACCGCCTTTATGAAGATCAAATAGATGTGGCTTGCATCCAAGAAACACATCTCAACAGCAACCACAGTTTCTCAATAAGAGGATACCAAGCTTTCCGACTCGATCGAGAAGGACACAAAAGAGTAGTGCTATTACTTACCCGAAACTCAATACCAAAGTAGCGAGGTATCCGTGAACTTCAACGACCAGTCAGAAATTTTAGTGGTTGATATTAAAATAAAGGACACGAACATGCGTATCTAAAATTTGTATGGCCCACCGAGCAAATACATGTCACTTGCAAGTATGGAAATAAAGAGCTCAAACTGTATAGTGGTCTGCGATTTCAACAGCCACTCGGAAAGATGGGGATATCCGGATACGGACAGTAGAGGAGAAGGCGTGGAGGACTGGGAGATAGACACAAATCTTCACCTTATCAACAGGTCAGATGATAAACCCAGTTTCTACTCTAGAAGATAGCACACCACTTCCACTCCAGACCTAGCTTTTGCCACAGGGGACATCCTTCACAAAATTGGCCGACACGTACTTGGCCAGCTAGCAGGCAGCGACCACAGACCAATAAAGCTAGTAGTTAATATGGAGTATGTTCCCCATGAAGTGAAACCATTGCCCCGATGGAATTACAAAAGAGCTGACTGGGACAGTTTTGCAGTGCTGACTGACAGCCTTTGCGAGACCATCAACACGCATAACAACAGCATGAAATATATGGTTGAAAGCGTTAATAGAGCAATTCTTCAAGCAGCTATTGAGACTATTCCGAGAGGGGCAAGAAAGAACTATAAACCATAGTAGAATGAAACACTGCAAAAACTTGAAGATGAGGTGCAGAAGCCAGATCACGGCAGAAACAGAACAAACAACTGAGACAAACATCTTGCTCAAAGCAACTACTGCAACGTACATAAGATCATTAAACCAAACCACAAGAGACTGCGGAGACAAACAACAGAAAATCTCAACGTAGATAAAGAATGGAACAAACTGTGGAAACTAGTTAGAGCTTTGAGCAATGAAGAACCTTACCAAAATCACATCACAGTCAAACAAGGTGAAAATATGCTCTCGGGAAAAAAAGCTGCAATTGCACTCATCGAACACTATGTTGGTGCAAACCACATTGATGTCCTATAGACAGAAGAAAGACCATCACTGATGAACAAAGGAGTCATGATAACAAAAAGCTTGCACCAGAAGAACACATGATGGCAAAGTTAACAATGCAAGAAATGGAAGAGGCAATGAGGGCGCTAAAGAAAGAGAAGTCACCTGGAAAAGATGGGATAACAAATGAAATGCTAACAGGTTTAGGAACAAAGGCAAAAAAGAAGCTTCTGGCCATCCTAAACTGCAGCTGGAAAAGAGGAATAGCACCACAGGCATGGAAAGACGCCATACTGATTCCAATACCTAAGAAAGACAAAGTTCAGACAAATCCAAATGGCTACAGAACTATCACTCTACTTAGTTGTGTTGGAAAATTGATGGAGCGCATAATTAATACTTGACTAATGTGGCATCTAGAGGAAAAACATCTTTTAGCCCCACAGCAAGGAGGATTCAGAAAATACAGATCCACTGAAGACCAGATCACTTACATAACTCATAAAATTGAGGACGCTTTTCAAGAAAAAAAGCACACACTGGTGGTTTCGGTGGACTTAGAAAAAGCATTTGAAAAAGTTTGGAAAGACGGACTAAATGTCAAGCTGCAAAGAAGGGAAGTGTATGGGAGAATATTCAAATGGATCACCCACTATCTTGAGAATAGAACTGCCAGTGTCAAACTACAAGGACAGACCAGCAGGAAGATGGTATTGGAGCAGGATGTTCCCCAAAGGGGAGTCCTGTCACCCACGTTGTTCCTCACATATATTAATGACATATCAGAGAATATTCCAAGAAGAACCCACAATGCCTCCTTTGCAGATAACGTAGCCCTGTGGATCTCAGAGGAATATATCACTACGGCAAGCATTCGGATGCACCAAGCCCCAACATCATTGGAGGAGTGGGCTAAGGCGTAGCTAGTAAAGATAAATGAAGGGGAAACATCATTCACAGTGTTTTCTCTCTAACAAACCACAGATCTCTAAATTGGTGCTAAATGGGACAAATCTACATCTGGATGACAACCCAAACTACCTAGGGATTACATTTGATCGCAGCTTGACTTGGAAAACCCAGATTGAGAAAAACAGGACAAGAGCAAGGCAGAGAATGGCAATCATGAAAAAACTTGCTGGCACGAGTTGGGGTGCAGATGAGAGAGTACTAAAGAAGCTATATACTGGGCGAGTGAGACCAGTCTTAGAATATGGCATTGCAGCATGGTCAACGGCAGCTAAGTCGAACTTTGACAAAATAAACAGAACACAAATCCAAGCAATGATAATCATAACAGAGGGCATGAAGTCAACGCCCATAAAAGAGTTGGAAAAGATTACTCACCTCCAGCCTATGGAGGATAGAAGAGATAGCAGAGCCCAGCAACAAGCCGAGAAATTCAGGAGGCTGATAGACAACCCAATGCACCAGAGAATAAATGAACTTGGAAGGGGAAGACTGAAGCGAAGCAACTTTGTTGAGACAGTCAAAACAAAAAAGAGCGCAGACCCCATTAACGCAATGTCAACAGCTACACCAATATGTACTGCAATCAAGCTACCAATTTGGAAACAACAGTGCTTCCCTGAAATGATAGAAAACGTTCCTGGTATTGAGAGAAAGAACAGCCAAAATGAAACAGAAAGGAGAGTCCTAACGCAAAATATATAGAGAAACATTACCCAAGCAACACCTGGACCATGCATACATATGCAACAGAAGATGGTGGTGTAGGAGTCTTCCTGAGCTTAAGCAATGGCACACAAAAAAATAGCAGTCGCAACACGGAAAATTTCAACTAACTTCAGAGCAGAGGCCTTAAACACTGCATCAGAAATTCTAATGACAGAATAAAGCTCAGAGAGACCAGTAGCTATCTTCTCAGATGCGCTGTCAGTAATTACAACGCTGAAAAGTCAAAGTAATGCTGAACTGGATGACCTAAGAGTAACACTTCACAGACTATGTCAGCAATACAAAAGAGTTGTGATACAGTGGATCCCTTTCTCACTGCAACATCCCTGGAAATGAAGAGGCTGACAGATTGGCAAAGGAAGGGGGAAAACTTCCTCAACTTGACACAAATATAACCTATGAAGAGTCCAAGACTTTTATCAAGCGCAGGTACAGGCACAAGTGGGAAGCAGAGCATCCAGGCCACACAAAAAATGATCCGTATTAACAGCTCAGCAGAAGTGAACAAGTGGTAATCTTTAGACTTCGCACAGGTCACAACAGATTGAGATACCATCTATTCAACAAATTAAAGACAGAAACTACTGATGAGTGTGACTGTGGCACCGATAAAGTGATTGCCGAACATCTGCTTCAAAGGTGCCCAACTTATGAGGAACAGAGAAAACTCATATAACCATCACCAGTACCATTCCTGGAGAAAATCTACGGAGATATCAACAGCCTCAGGCTGACCACTGCTTTCTTTGAACTTATTCAAGTTGACATCTGAGGGTGAACGAAGAAGAAGAAGATAGTAATGTTATTTGTGTTACGCCACAGTGGGCTAATAAAATTGAATGAATATCTGGGTATTGGTAAGTCCAGTTAAGTTTACTATTTAAAATGTTACTAGTCTCTTTGGCCAACCCTGTTCACAAATGAACATGGGGAGACGTAAGCAAAGAAAAAGACAACATTCACCAATCAGTAAGTGGAGAAAAGGACCAAAATAGACCGCTGGTCGCCCTTAATCAGGTGATGCTGAAAATCAGAATGAAATCCCCACGTAGGCTATTAACACACCTTTCACAATGGTTTTAGACTACGTGTTTAGACTATCCGAAAAGTTATGAGCGACAACTGATAATTGTTTTGGGAAGACATCGTTTATATACCAACCCGGTTTTCTGCTCTCCAGAGGATGCTAATTTTTACACTTGTGCATAGCAGAGAAATCAGACACCTAAATTCCCAAGATAAAAGGTTTTCACGGTCGCTCTGTCGGCCGTTGCTTCTCGACAACAGAGACTTCAACCGTGTAACGGGTTCCCGTAGATTTTGTCCCGCTTCTGGAGATCACAGAGTTATCTCCCCCTGTATGTACGAACATCAAAGGGTACTCGGGGAAAATATTTTTGCCCGAGCGACTCACTTCAAAAGGTCCGGTGTTATTCCACGTGCATCTGTCTGATATCCGATGATTGACAGATCAGCTAGCGTGTCCACGTGCATCTGTCTGATATCCGATGATTGACAGATCAGCTAGCGTGAGAAACTCAGGTAAACAAAGTTCATTGGCTCCCTGTTATGAGTAGCAGGTCACGGAAGTCGGTAAACTTTTCGTTTGTTTACGTCTCAAGGAAAAGAAGTGTGGAATAAATATGAGTAAACGCAGGCTGTCAATGCATGGCTTTGCTAGCGAATTATAAAACGCTACGAGGTCATGAAAGACTGTCAGATACTGTTGGCTATATTTCTATTAAACGTCACAGTACCTCATTCATGAGGCTTGGTCGACCGCGGGTCCGTTTGTGGTCTAAAAAATCCCACCTCAACATGGGATCGAACCTTGGACTACCGAGCTAGGAAGCTAGTGCACTAACCACTGCACAGTCCGGCTCCCTGACATTACTTGACTCTATCATAATGCGTGGAATGAAAAATGCTTTAGCAATTTATTACTGCTTGCGATGATTTCAGATTTGAGGAAGTTGTTTAGAGAGACCTTTACAGCTAATAGTGTGCTGTTCAAGAGACCTATATTGCATCCTGGTTTCTGATGAATGCACCGTATTCGATGTATACATGACCCAAGTGAACCCGCCTCTTAGAGTGTAAAGGAATTAAAGACGCAAACATTTGTACGTAGCGATCTTCCTCTGATCATGAGATCCTCCAGGCCCCTCCCCCAGTTTAAGGATCTGCACAAAGCTTCTTATAATACTAATTTATATATAAGTGTCTGTGTGATTTCTGGACACAGTATCAAGGTCTTTGTCTTGTGTGGACTGACACGTACTGTAGAATAGGGGAACAACAGAAGTGATTGCGTCATTAATAGGCTGAGGTGCCCATTGTAAACTTCCGGTGTTGTCTTGTGTTTCGCACTAATGACCGGTCAGTAAAGCATCTTTTCTTGGGGATGCCTAGCTAACCGGGAGGATAGTGTGATTCACTTGTATAGCTAGGCGGTGTTGTCGTACGGAAGGTACGGGGTTCGAACCCTGTGTAAGCCACTCACGTCTGTGGTTTTTCTGTTGTCTAGTGTTCTACTTCTTTATTTCTTACGAGTGCCTGAAAACATACCTTTATGTTTGTCTAATATTAATTTACTGTTTACAGGCCTCGGGTTTCCCTTCCTTATGTATTTAGGTTGCAATGCACCACTTCTCCTTAAACAATTAGGAGATTTAATATATCTGTACCGCGTGTGTCAGTGACGCTCTAACATAAAGTCACCATTATTTTGTGAACGTACGAAGTCAACACTCTCTCAAATTATAAATAACAAATGCTGTTTCTGTGTGCAGAGTGTCTGTACAGTTGATCGGATGTTTTGTATTTGTTAATACAAGTAAAATAACTTGAGTAAATAAGAATAGTTTTGTATTGGTTAATACGAGTAAAACAGCTTACGTAAATGAGAACTTGTGAAACAATTTTTTTAAAATTAAAATGTAGACGTGTCAAATTCTTGATAAAATAAATTAAGTTTTAACATCTTCATACTTGCTAGTTCATTATCGTCAATACCATATGGTACTCGTGTGGTTCTAGGACTTGTTATCTTTCGTTTATGTGAGTATGAATGTGTGTGTGTGTCAGTAGTCTGTGTGTTATATAATGTCTCTATTATCTTGTTAGTGTGTGTTATGTAAAGTCAGAATGTTATTTAGTGTCACAATTATCTTGTGTGTGAATAGTGGCAGTGAGTCCGTTATACAATATCACACTATTTTGTATGTGAGTAGTGACAGTGAGTCTGCTATACAATATCACAATATCTTGTGTGTGAGTAGTGACAACCAGTTTGTTATACAATATCGCATTATTTTGTGTGTGAGTTGTGACAGTGAGTCTGTTATACAATATCGCATTTGTGTGTGTGTGAATGGTGACAGTGAGTCTGATATACAATTTCACAAGATCTTGTGTGTGAGTAGTGACAGTGAGTCTGATATACAATATCACAATTTGAGTGTGTGAGTAGTGACAGTGAGTCTGTTATACAATATCACAATATTTTGAGTGTGAGTAGTGACAGTGAGTCTGTTATATAATATCACAATATTGTGTGTGTGAGTAGTGAAAGTGAGTCTCATATACAATATTACACTATTTTGTGTGTGAGGAGTGACAGTGAGTCTGCTATACAATATCACATTATGTTGTGTGTGAGTAGTGACAGTGAGTCTGTTATACAATATCACATTATTTTGTGTGTGAGTAGTGACATTGAGTATGTTATACCATATCACATTATTTTGTGCACATGACGCAATGAATCCATTAAAAAAAAACAGTGATAGCTTAATGCCTCAATTATTGTATTTTGTTCAAGCGTTTGATTTCTGTCGTTGTTTTCTTCTTTAATCTCGTGCTTCGCTTTTATTTCTTCATATGAAGTCATTCTACACCAGTTTCTGTCTTTTTCGTGAGATCTTCATAAGGTCCTAGATCACTTTTCACTTCGTGTCTTATCTTTTCATTTCTATACGATACGATGTTCTGTAACACCTCAACAACAAAAGTACTAATAAATGCATAAATAAAAAACCATACTAAGTGTAATTGTACGTCTAAACAGAAACCACGATATAATTGTTTTTATCGGTAACAGTTGTTTCACTGTCTTTGTAATATGTATCACAGTGCACATCAATAGAGCGCTGGTGGTAAACCTGTCTGGGATGTTTTGTAATGCAGGATGATCAAGAAATCAATGAAGCGCACTTTTCAGCGCCGAAAACATTCTTTGGCTGCAAATGTGCATGTTCGGTCTGTCAAGACTATTACTGTTGAGAGGTT
Organism: Oreohelix idahoensis; assembly: GCA_024509875.1. Taxonomy (NCBI): domain Eukaryota; kingdom Metazoa; phylum Mollusca; class Gastropoda; order Stylommatophora; family Oreohelicidae; genus Oreohelix; species Oreohelix idahoensis. The sequence goes on from JAMPIV010012254.1 coordinate 23,110, forward strand.
ACATGCAAATCAGTGTTCACTACACTGCCATAAGCACTACGTGAAATATTTTAAAATTTACTAAAATTTTATACTTTACATAAGTTATCAGATATGCAATAAAATTAACATAAATGTACTATATATACAAGGGGATTGACATAAGTCTTGAGCCTGACAATGAAGGACATGTCACAGAGAGGTGAAATTTTGTATAGTGTTTATTCCTTTTTAATATAGCCACCATCTGAATTGACACACTTCTGCTATCTCTGCTTGACCTTGAAAAGACCTTGGGAGTAGAACACCCTATTTTTCAAACTAAACCAGTCATCACATGCCCGTATAACCTCTTCATCGCTGTCAAAATGATTTCCTTTTAGCTTTTTTTAAGATTTAGGAATAGAAAAATGTCTGATGGAGCCAAATCTGGAGAATATGGTGGGTGTGGAAGAATTTCAATATTAAAATCGTTGGCACCAGTTTTTTACCGAAGTATATGAAGGACAAGAATCACGAAACACTGGTTCCATCTCCCTGTCTATTTATGTAGGTGTTTTTCCTTGAAACATCAGAAATTTTATCACAGCTCTGGCCTCCTTCTTTTCCATTGTTTTGTCAAATCTTTGGAGCAGCAGATCCGGTCAATAGGGTACATTGCGCCGAGCACCGTAGCGGGAAAACCCATTGAAGAAACAAACGCGTACTTCATACATTTAGTGCAAATATGATGAACTTTAAATGTGCCAAGTTTCATCTTCCTCCTGTGAATCCTTCATGGTCAGGCAAAAGATTTATGTCAAGCCCCTTGTATATATATATATAACTTTTATTGGACTTAAGTATAAAAAAAATCAAAATATTTCATAACATTTGTTTGTTTGTTTGTTTGGTTTTTTTTTTGCTTTGTCCTAAATGAAATTGTGTCCCTTGAGAAAGCTACCTCCCTTAATATTTAATAGTCAAACGTAATAAAATGTTACGTATTTATTTCGTACATAACTCCGCCTAGGCTTGCCCCAAGCCCGGCTGAAAAAGGAGGAGGGCGGCCTGCATGGAGGCTGTAAGGAGGCAGCCCCTCCACCATGCAAAGGCGCAACAGGCCAATCACCTGTTTGCTTTAAATCACGATTATGCGAACTACAAGAGAGAAAACCGGACTGATTCTAAAGGCGACGAACTGGAACGGACTACAGACTACGACTTATGGAACTTGAAACACAAGAAGTATAAATGGGAAAGAAGAGGAGCTGGTGGAAGAGATGAGGAAAACAAAATTAGAAATCCTGGCTATAACGGAAACAAAGAAAAAGGGACAAGGAGAAAATCGATGGCGACACGCTGCTTTATAGTGGTGTACCCACATCTGAAAGAGCTAAAGGAGGCGTGGGTTGCATTGTGGCCAAAAACCAAAAAGATAGTATCAATAAATTTAAATTAGTCTCGGAGCGCATTACGGTTGTAAAACTAAAAGAAGGAGAAACCATATTCAACCTGGTCATAGTGTATGGGCCAAATGAGGAGGAGAGAACAGAGGTCACAGAGGAATTCTTCGAGCTGTTTTAAAAGACAGTGGATGACTGCCTAGATGAAAGTATCGTGCTCGGAGATTTCAATGCCAGAGTTGGAAATGACCATGCTAGATGGGGTGGATTTATCGGAAGATATGGAGAAGATACTCTCAATGACAACGGAAAGCGACTCCTTAGATTCTGCAGTGAGCAGAATCTGATAATTACAAACACAAAGTTCCCCCCATTAGCGCATACATGCATACACTAGATATGAACCAACAGAGAATGAGAAGTCAGTGATCGACTATGATATAGTTAGGAGGAATTCATTCAAATATGTCCGGGATGCTAGAGTCTGGAAGGGGCCAGAGATTGGAAGTGATCACTACCTGCTTACAATCGAAAGAACAACTGAAAGAGTTGCACAGCCTAGGAACTGCCAAACATCACGCAAGAAATAAGTAAACGACAGGGAGGAATGAGCATAAAGACCTAGAAGCTGAGAGCCATAAATTAAGACCAGATATCAGGGGCTTATTGCTGCAGCGGTGAGCAGTAACAGAAGAATAGACTGATGACTTGGAAACCCTCTGGCTTAAAATCAAGGACATCATAAAGACAGCTGCTGCAGAAGCATGTGGTGAAGACCGACTTGGGAACAACAGAAAGAGGACACCTTGGCGGACAGAGGAAGTAAAAGAAAATAAGAGAGAAGAAAATGGCATGGAAACAATACTTAGGAGCTAAAAACACAGCAGGACAGAGAAATATAGAGAATATGTGACACTCAAAACAGAAGCAAAGAACAAGGTACTAGCAGCAAAACATATTTCATGGGAAGAATTTGGAGAAAAGCTAGAAAAAGATGCGCAACAAAACCAGAGATTGTTCTATAAGACCCTAAAGAACATGAGACAGGAAAAACAATGCCCTCTCACATTTATAAAGAACAAGCAAGGCAAATCGCTTACTGCCCCGAAGGAAGTAATGAAAAGATGGAAATAATAATTATCAGAACTCTTTGATGGTGAGCAAGGTCAAGCATCAAAAATGATATCCACTAGCACAGAAGAGAAAACCAATGGTGGTGAAGATGACATAAAAATGGAAGAACTGAAGGCAGCACTGGAGAAAATCAAGATAGGCAAAGCAGCAGGGCATGATGGTATAACACCAGAAATGGTTAAGTACATGGGAGCATAAGGCGACCTATTTCTCTTAAGGGTCCTACAGGCAGCTTGTTGCAACAAGGCCATACCAAATGATTAGGAGATTGCCACCATAACTTACTTACTTACGTAGTCGTTCCCCTTCTACCGTGAGGTGTAGAGGTTTGGAAGAGAGAGCGCCAGACTATTCTATCGGCTGTCTTCCTCCTGGCCTGGTTCCATTCTAGTCCTCGGTCCTTCAAAGATTGTCTAATGTTGTCCTCCCAGCGGACTCTGGGTCGTCCTCGGGGTCTGGATCCTTGGCTCTTTGTTTCCCTTGCTTGTCGTGGTAGCCGATCTTCTCCCATTCTGCAGACATGGCCAAACCATCTTAGCTGGGACTGTTCTACTTGGGTCTGTAGGGGGTGGCATTTTAGGCCTTGACGTATCGTCTGGTTGCGTACCATGTCTCTTCTTGTTACTTCAACCACCTTCCTCAGATACCTCATTTCTGAGGTTTGGATCTGGCTTTTATGGGTTGTAGTCATTGCCCATGACTCGCATCCATATGTCAAGACTGTGACATAGGTGAAGCGGTATACAGCCATCTTCGTTTTCTTACCAACCTCTCTCTTGCTGAGTAATCCACCATAACACCGATTTTTAAAAAGGGTGACATTCGACAATGTCGAAACCGTAGAGGATTGTCCCTTCTCAGTTCCCCTTGTAAAATCTACACTAGAATCCTAAAGCAGATTCTCCTATGCCTAGCTGGGCCACAAATGGATGGTCCAGTGCGTAATCCGAGCAAATCGAAGTACTCAAGACCGAATCTTCACACTCAGACAACTGAGTGAAAAGGCCCTTGAGTATAAGAGTGAGATTCATCTTTGTTTTATAGATCTGGAAAAGGCGTTTGACAGGGTCCCCTGGAGCAAACTTGGGACTGGTTGGCAAGGAAGAACATTCCAGCACCTCTGATGCATGCTATACAGAGCTTGCAGGCGAGATTGTAGATATCATAGATGTAAACAGGCCAATTGTAGATATGTCACCACTGTCACATTAGCCACTATAAATGTAGCATGCTGTTGCACACCAACTGATAATGTTAGTTAATTCTTTGTATGTATATATATACGCCACACAGGCAAACACTGTAGAAGTACGCTGGTAAATAGGTTAATGTTATGTTCCGAGTACTATGCTTGGAATGTTCGAAGTGAGTGTGTACTGGTGCATTCATTCATCACAGTAAAGCATATAGAAGCCATGGAGCGTAGAACCACTGTTGATGTCTCATGAACAGTTTATTCACGCTACAACACAGACGATCACATAGACGAAATACAGCATATAGTACAAAGCATCGGGTAAATGAATTCATAAGCGCAAAACACCCCACAGAGCTCAATTACATAGTAGTGGTGCACTTCTCATAGAACGTGCACCTCAACAATATTCCTCAAAGGACTGCGTACACAGCAGTCAGTGGTGCACTTCTCATAGAACGTGCACATTAACAATAATCCTCAAAGGACTGCATACACCGCAGTCAGTGATGCACTTCTCATAGAACGAGGCACATTAACAATAATCCTCAAAGGACTGCATACATTGCAGTCAGTGATGCACTTCTCATAGAACGAGGCACATTAACAATAATCCTCAAAGGACTGCGTACACCGCAGTCTGCAATAATACTGCCTTCACAATTCATGGCCTCCTAATCTCCCTCACAAAAATGTCGATGCCCACAAAGTAAGTCACAGCGCATAGTGGCGCACTTCTCATATAAGATGCACTTCTCATAGAACGAGACACATTACCAATGTTCCTTAATAAACGGCATCCACCGCAGTTATAAATATGAAAGTACCTATTATCTGCTCCTCATAATCAAACACCAATTATTCAAAGGGACTATCCTACAGTTGCAAAATATCCCATAAACACATATTGAAAAACACAGTTAACCGTCTTCCTAATGCGCTGAGCAGCCGCATACACTATCGAAGACATAGCGCTGACTACTCCCCGTCAACGCTCAAAGCAGACTCCTCACGGGATACACATCTCCCGCTCTAAAACCCCGAGAGTCTGCTGTTCAACACAGCTCCGTCAATAATCCGTTCACGGGCTAGCCGCGAGAGCTATTCACAGCTCACAACAATACAGAATGAATTCATCTCAACATTTGAGACGCTTTCTGTACTCTCTGACTTCTATCATCTATTTGTATAAGCAACTCACAGCTAATCAAGCCTACAAGTGAGACAACCCAAAATTCACTCTGTCCAACCAGTATACCAAGGATCACTTCCCTTTTTACCTTAACATACTACCACAACCCCCGGAGAAAAAAGTGATTTATCATTTTTTTTTAAATTACACCAACTAAAAATGAGAGGTCAGTTAAGCTCTAATCTACGCTTACAAAAATTTCTTATGTTAAGGTCATAATAATACATCGACAAAAAATATAAGCAAGTGTACAATAAAACAAATTATACAAAATAATCAGCTAAGTACACCGAATAATTAGCTTCAAACAAAGTAAAGTATGTTCACTATAGACCTAACAGGATACAATAAATAGAAAGTAGAAAACAAGATCAAGCAAAAACAAACATGATCAACACTGAAAATCAGCAATGAAATAATAATCCGAAATAGAAACAATTAAGTTAACCAATTCCTTACATCAAACTAGACACAACCGACACAAATAGCTACATCATACCAAGCCATATAATCAACGTAACAATACAAAAGAAGGAAGTATAAGAAGTGTACGAAGTAAACGTATACAAATAGAATCAAGTGCCACGTAGATAAAACTTAGAAGCATAACCAAAGTATAAATATATATCAAAAACACAAAAGAAAGCTATAATTAAATAAAGTACACTAGGTAATATAACCATATTACAAAACTTAATCATAACTAAAATGAATTATCAGAGACATCACACAAAAAAGTGCGATATGTAAAAACGAAAAAAATATCACAATCTCAGAAGAAAAAAAAATTATTATTTTTTTCTATTTTTTTTTACATGGAATTGTCAATATATATAACACCACTAGCGTACAATTAAGCGCTGGGCACAAAAAATATAACAATGTCAAAAAATACATCTTACAAAAATACAATACAAAAATATTTCTGAACGCTAGGTTAAATAAAAAATAAAATTTTAAGTTTTTACAAGTTTGAACGTATAATTAATAAATCAAAAGTGAAATGAGCTTTAACAATAATACATTATCCTTAAAAAAATTATTATAAGCAACACTGAAGCAATCTTGAACTAACTCCTTAAAGAAAAAATAAATAAATAGGGCACAACTTCGGCTTCCTTGATAGTATTCTATAAACCGCACGGGTTGACATCCTACAATACTGGGTCAACATGCTGGCTAGGCTGCGCTTGATTAGACACACGGTCGCAAGTTGACATACATTTCTCATAGTTAATGAACAACAGGCACGCTGACTTTTGTCGCATAGTTGCTACTGTTGAAAAATACAAATGAGAATCTTCACTTTAATCAACGTTAAGATTATAAGGAAAACATAGAAGTTAACTACACAATTACCTAACACTTGTGGCAGTGAAAAACGCTTGGTATCTATATGATGCCATCAACTCTTCCTTCGTCACATAGTATACAACACAGCAGACTAGGAACACCCTGACCGAAAATGAAGGTCATCACAGCAATAGTCTGAAATAAAGTTATGCACTCACAACAACACTAAAATATTCTTTCGTAATTCAAAAAACATAACAGCAGTAGTACTTGAGACATTATTACTTATCGTTACTTTGTTGCGAAGAGTTAACCTGGTTATGTGTAGTAACATTCTGGGAGTTATTATATCCATTGCTATTTCCCCTATTATAGCCCTTGCTATGCCTAATATCTCTCCTTTGATAGAAATTCTTTCTACCATAATTTTCAAACTCTTCAGAATCAAAATTTTGAGATCTGTTAGACGGTCTCTGGTTTCTAGGAGAGGAAAAACCACCATCTGATGAGTTCCCTTGGTACTGTCTAACAATAGGGTTATTTCTTTTACCAAAACTTTTTCTATTCTTCTCTGTGGTACTATGCCTGTTCTCTATATCACCTTGTCTAAACTGGGTATGACAAGTATTGGAACTAATCGAATCCTTATGGTTACCAACATGATGTGTGTTATTTTGGGAATAAGTAATAATAGATTTATTCCTCGTTATCAATTTATTAAATTTTCCAACAGTAGACACTTGGTTAACCTTAAGAGTTTTGATATGCAATTTGTCCCCTTTCTTTTCGTTATTAAACTAGAAGTATCTTTGCTGGCCTGACGCCAAGAGTCAGTAATATTAGCAGCAAGAGTACGTGGGAAATTGTATTCGCCACGTAAGGATTTACGTCCACCATGTTCGATTTTAGTATCAAAGAGTGTATAGGGCTGGCTCCTTGCTTGTTTTACTTGTTGATAAACAACATTCTGTCTACCCTTGTCAGCATTGACAGTAGACAACCCCTTGATACCTAAAATAACATCTACCAATCCATCCACTCTATTCCTCAGTTCAGTAATTTCAGCATTTTTAAGTGAGATCTCTTCGGTTTGTTTCTTAATTAATTCATTAGATGTTAAAACCTTACACTTCTCCTCCATGAGTAATTTCTCAATATCAGTCATTTTCTCTTTCTTAAACGATAACTCCTCTACTCTCTTTTCTACATCCTTTTCTTTGCTTTCCCTCCTCTGTCATGCCAATTTCCTTAATCTCTTCCTTTGCACGTCTTCTATCTGTGGCTGAAGTCGGGCCACTTGAGCCTGAAGCCCCTCAACTTTAGCAGCGTGTTCCTTCAACTCATTAATCTTCTCGGGAGATACGTTATTATTTTCTTTCAGTTGGCGACTGAGAATATCGTTATCATCCAACACATCATGGAGCATATCTGTATAATTCTTCTCACGTACATTGCTCTCGACTTTAAATTTTTCATACATCTCTCTCTTTTCTTGAACTTCACTAGTGAGATTACCAATTTCGCCGTGATTATTTGCAATCTGCGTTTCTAACTCTTTGATTTTTCTTAATTCAGAATTTAATGCATCTTGTGCACTAGAAAGTTCCGAGTTTGATTCATGTATCTCACTTTTAAGCCTATACACAGTTGCCTGAAGTTCGCTCTCTTTAGCAACACCTTCTAGGAAAATCTCCCTTTGCTGTAGAGCACTATGTTTGATGACTTCTATTTGTTCCTCATTTCTCAATTCCTTTTTCTGTTCGTCAGGAATATCGTTGTGGATTATATTGCATATACTCCTCATTATAAGTTTGCGTTTAACATCAAGATATTGGACCAAAAACACACGAAGGTGCCGTATCAAATCCACTAAATCATTAGCCATTACTAAATTACGATCAGACCGAAAGTTATCTTCAGAAAAAAAACTCTAGGGAATATGCCACATTGATCAAAATCTCGTCCATCACCCATGCTTCAAGTCGTGGGCCTCTCAATCCTTCATTATTCCTACCTACAACCAATGCACACTCCAACATATGCCTTATATCTGCATGATCTATATCATAATCCATGGTGATTCAATCACCGAGTGTACTAGATGTATTGATCACTTATAATTATCACAAGTTTATGTCCCTGGAAATTTGAACAATTAATTTCCACCTCACACCATAAATATCTCCTCAAGAGATTCAAAATTATAAGTTAATATCTTATCAAGTTCTCTTGTGCATAGAACTTTTATCAATTTATATTAATATGAGGTATACATTTATATCAAGATGAGGTAAGTCAGCATTATGTCACATAGCCATTAATCAATCAAATATACTCCAACTCCTACAATAAGATGATATTAACATGAACTACTCAATAGAAATAGGAAGACTCGATAACATACACACAGAGACACAATTTCCACAATAAGAAACCACTTATCTTGCAAATAGGAAACATTCCATCCTTTTTCGATACAACCGATGGGCATCAGCTAACACACCATAAGCCAACTCCAATGTTGAAAGGTACAGGAATAGATACTGGACTCGTTGTCACCTCTCACTTCGAGTCTTTGACACCGTCTGATTTGTGCTAGTATACCGCACAGGAAAACCGGAAACAAACGCTGCAAATATGAACTTGTTCCCTCTGTAGACGTGAAGGTACACTGTCCGTCAATCTTGTTGAAAAGAAGTACCTGACATCTTGAATGTGAATATGAGAACTGGAACCGGTATTATAACCCTCATAATCCAAATATCGTTAATAATGACGAATCAGCACAAGTCGTCAAAAATATGTCAAAGTTCACTTGAAAATGTCAATACTACAAGTAGAACTGGAAACGCTGCAGGCACGTCATAGGGAAGCATGTAAACATTAGTCACCTCGCCTTGTCACCGATTTCAGGTCACGAGCGACAGCAAACTGTCTGTGAGTAATGGAGGTGTTGATAATGCTTGACGTACTACTGATGATTTATTTATATCGGAACACAGCACACTTGACAAAGATGAATGTCGTAGTTATTCGTTCCTAAATAAAATTAGTCCACTATACAGGCCCAAAAGTTTGTTTAATTCTTTGTATATATATATATATATATATACGCCACACAGGCAAACACTGTAGAAGTACGCTGGTAAATAGGTTAATGTTATGTTCCGAGTACTATGCTTGGAATGTTCGAAGTGAGTGTGTGCTGGTGCATTCATTCATCACAGTAACGCACATAGAAGCCATGGAGCGTAGAACCACTGTTGACGTTTCATGAACAGTTTATTCACGCTATAACACAGACGATCACATAGACGAAATACAGCATATAGTACAAAGCATCGGGTAAATGAATTCATAAGCTCAAAACACCCCACAGAGCTCAATTACATAGTAGTGGTGCACTTCTCATAGAACGTGCACCTCAACAATATTCCTGAAAGGACTGCGTACACAGCAGTCAGTGGTGCACTTCTCATAGAACGTGCACATTAACAATAATTCTCAAAATACTGCGTACACCGCAGTCAGTGATGCACTTCTTATATAACGAGGCACATTAACCATAATCCTCAAAGGACTGCGTACACCGCAGTCAGTGGCGCACTTCTCATAGAACGTGCACATTACCAATAATCCTCAAAGGACTGCGCACACCGCAGTCAGTGATGCACTTCTCATATAACGAGACACATTAACAATAATCCTCAAAGGACTGCGTACACCGCAGTCTGCAATAATACTGCCTGCACAATTCGTGGCCTCCTAATCTCCTTCACAAAAATGTCGATGCCCACAAAGTAAGTCACAGCGCATAGTGGCGCACTTCTCATATAAGAGGCACATTAGCAAAGTCCTCAAAGGACTGCGTACACCGCAGTCAGTGATGCACTTCTCATAGAACGAGACACATTACCAATGTTCCTTAATAAACGGCATCCACCGCAGTTATAAATATGAAAGTACCTATTATCTGCTCCTCATAATCAAACGCCAGTTATTCAAAGGGACTATCCTACAGTTGCAAAATATCCCATAAACACATATTGAAAAACACAGTTAACCGTCTTCATAATGCGCTGAGCAGCCGCATACACTATCAAAGACACAGCGCTGACTACTCCCCGTCAACGCTCAGAGCAGACTCCTCACGGGATACACATCTCCCGCTCAAAAACCCCGAGACTCGGCTGTTCAACACAGCTCCGTTAATAATCCGTTCACGGGCTAGCCGCGAGAGCTATTCACAGCTCACAACAATACAGAATAAATTCATCTCAACATTTGAGACGCTTTCTGTACTCTCTGACTTCTATCATCTATTTGTTTAACTCTTTAAGTCCCAAGAGCCAGTATACTGTACTTCCTTCTAGACCCATTTGGCCCGATCAACAGTATACTGGCTTTCGTATCTCTTGAACCTGCCTAGGGCTGTTTTATAATTTTAACAACTCTAAAACGCTATTTTCTCAAAGTATAGCCATCCATTTTGGACTTTTGGTTATTTGTGCATATGAACACTTTAAAAAATTATTTCCATACAACAACAATAAAAACGTACTGGGGTGACCAATTTTGCTTGGGCCAAACTCACTTTTTTGCTTGGGACTGAAAGAGTTTAGCAACTCACAGCTAATCAAGCCTACAAGAGACACAACCCAAATTTCACTCTGTCCAACCAGTATACCAAGGATCACTTCCCTTTTTACCTTAACAACATGTAAGGAGAGAATAAGAAAGTATTCAGTGGGGTACTGGAAGATGAGACAGGTCTGTATTTCAGAGCTGGCATTTGCTGATTATGTTGTCTTGATTGCTAAATCAGAGGCACATCTCCAATCCAACCTGCAAGTCTGGAAGGAAGAGCTGGAGAAGAGAGGGATGGTCGTATGCAGCTCTAAAACAAAATCGACGATGATATCACGAAAAGAAAGAGTACATCAGATTAAGCTGGGAGAACAGGTCCTGGAGCAAATCGAACACTTTAAATACCTCGGTGCTATTATAGACCGAAAGGAAGGCCTCAGAGATGAGTTGGCCACTCGAAAAGCAGCAGCTAGGAGACCTTTTCGGGTAAACAATCGAGGATTCCTCAGCAAGAGAGAGGTTGGCGAGATAACGAAGATGGCTGTATACCGCTCCAACTATGTCCCAGTTTTGACATATGGATGCGATTCATGGGCAATGACCACAACCCCCAAAAGCCAGATCCAAACCTCAGAAATAAGGTATCTGGGGAAGGTGGTTGAAATAACAAGAAGAGACATGGTCCGCAACCAGATGATACGTCAAGGCCTAAAATCCTACCCCCTGCAGACCCAAGTAGAACCGTCCAAACTAAGATGGTTTTTCCATGTCTGCAGAATGGGAGAAGATTAGTTACCATGAGAAGTATGGGAAACAAAGAGCCAGGGATCCAGACCTCCAGGACGACCCAGAGTCCGCTGGGAGGACAACATTAGACAATCTTTGAAGGACCGAGGACTAGAATGGAACCAGGCCAGGAGGAAGACAGCCGATAGGATAGTCTGGCGCTCTCTCTTCCAAACCTCTACACCTCACGGTAGAAGGGGAACGACTAAGTAAGTAAGTATTTCGTACTAGACGAGGGTCTGTCTTCGGTTGTTAGCTTACTATGTAATGTGTCGGCCATTTGTTTCTTCATTCATTTTTGTGTCTGCCTGGCTATGGACTTTAGTTCTTTTTTTAGTGTGGTTTTTACTCTGTTTCCTCATAGGCGTTCCTTTCAACTATTTAGTATATGCCATTAACTGTCGATTATATCTAGACGCTTTTCATTTTGTATTTTTTCTCGCGACATATTTTAAAGCTTTAGTTTTAGTTGTTGTTGAGGTTGTGGTTCTGTTCAGTAGCTCGATTGTGTCTCCTCTGGCAAGGCGTTTTTATTAGCTGCCGATATTTATGTAAATCCTGCCAAAGATTAGTTCATTAATATGAAACAAATATAAAGGTATGTTATCAGGCGTTGGTCTCCGGACAACGTGACTATTCTCGCGGACCGCATCCCATCACCGTTGTTAGTAGTACTTGGGATTACAGTCTCTGTCCTCACAAATGACATTACCATATAAAATACTGGTCTCAGTGTGTGAATATATTGGCAGGTTTTGTCAGTTTTTCTTGTCTAAGTTGATTGTAACTGGGAATTATAATCGTCTTGCCCTACCCTTCCCGGTGTAGCAGAGGTCTTTAGTTATCATATGTCACTCCCGCCTATTCCGTGCCAGATGCCCCAGTTATCGTATTTCACTTTTACTTGTCTCCATCTCTAGAAATGGAGTTTGGACACTGCGGTAGATCATTCCTGCCAGCACAAACAGGTTTTAATACGCTGCTGTTAGTAAACGAGTAAGATAATCTGCTTATATGAAGCCCTTTGGCAATAATGAAAGATGTCCCGAGTGTCATAAAATTGGCCGCATTCTTGATGACGAATGTCAAGAAAATAGTCATATCACAACATCTTTGAAATAATGGATTGAGCAGTTGAAGGGCTAAAAATGTTTGATATTTAGAGCACTCTCTTGAATGTATAAGCACAAAATGAATCCTTGAAAACCCAAATAGAAATAGACATAGTTTTGTGTTTTATCTATAAATACTTTTTTTCTGTTTAATATTTATGTAGGTACACATTAACATGAGAGCTGGTCGTAGACACGTTTGTCTGGGATGTTGTGTATGATGATCAAGTAATGGTGAAAAGCGCTCATTCAGCGGTGACGGAATAGGTTTTGAAAACATCATTATTTGTATCCATGCAATATTCATCCACTGTGTTCATCAAGGGATGTTTGCGTCGAATAGACTGATTAAAGTGGTATGCCAAGATTGCTAATATGAACTGATGACAAAAATCATGCAATGTAAGTGGAACAATATGTGATAATAAGACTCTAGTGATCGGTAGTACACACATTGAAAAAACTTGTTGATAGCGTTACACGACATCCATATTCTGGAATATCCAGGGTAAGACAGGTAGAAGAAAATAAAAAGAAGATACAGAAAAGATAAGTAGGTACAGCAACAAATACACTGTCAAGTAATCAGGTACTACACATCAAGACCCAACTCTAACACTTGACTAAATAGATTACAGTTATATAACTAGGTACATCAACAAATACACTGTCAAATAAACAGATACTACAAGGCCCAACTCTAACACTTGACTACAGAGATTACAGTTATATAACTAGGTACACCAACAAATACACTGTCACGTAAACAGATACTACACATCAAGCCCCACCTCTAACAACTGACCACAGAGATCTCAGTTATAACACTACGGGTAGAAAAATAATCCGTCAACAACGAACAAAAACCGTAGAACAAAAGACACATTTTATCACTGACATATTAAAAAAAACACAGTGCAACAATATTTTGATACGATAAGTAAGAAACACTGAAACTATAAGTAACTAACGGGAATTTCAGAGCGCACATGTCGTCCATTACTTTAAAAAAGTGTTATTAACACACGTGATACTTTTTGTTGTTGTTGTGAAAGTTGCTCTACACAAGAAGAGAAGAATAAATCAAACAACATAAATACAGGACTAATGACAGTGGTTATAACGAACATGTGACGTGGAATGTAAATATTGATACGGTAATCTGACAGCCTTTGCTTTCCCATTTAGTGTCTACCATTTGCTAAGCCAAACCACGCAATTTCCTGACTGCATTACTCATATCTAATCCACGCCCTTTTTTCTTGACATGTAAACAAATAGACATATACCAATTTCCGTAGACCGGCGAGCATAACATGCAGCGAGCCCTGATTCGTTTACCTGAGTTCTCACGCGAGCTGATTTGCCAATTATTGGTCATTAGGCAGACGCGCGGAGAAAATAACGAATTGTGTGAAGAGAGATAAGGGCCGATAATATTTTCCCGACCACGTTTGATGTTAGCACGTTCCAGGGAGAGATAATGTTTGATCTGCGTAAGTGGACGTAATCTTAAGAGAGGCTCGTGCACGGCAAAATGTTTTGATGTCGGTCAGCATCGCTGAGAAGAATGAACGAATAAACCTTTGATCCGGGAAACGCCGTTTCCTGCGTTTCCCGAATTCTCGTCTATACAGAGGTGCGAATTATAACATCTTCTAGTGATAATAACACCATATTCTGTATATATACCGCGCTCTCTCAAATTAAGTTATTCGAGTCGCTCAGATATTCTTGGATAATCTAAGCACGACGGACTAGAACCATTTCTTAGCTAAATGTGTTAAATTGTCCCGTGGGGATTTCATTTTCTGATTTGTGGTAATAGAAATTGTGCTTAAGTGTTAAAATGTGTTAGGTTTACCATTTTATTTACTATAATTCCCTAGCGTTTAAAACTAGTGAAATAACCTAACGCATATATATTTCTTGCCAGTCGTTCAGAGTAATGTAATTTCAAATACCCGATTTTTCTTACACAAGTAGATACTGCTTAGCGGACTGAGATTATTAAGTGTGATGGATCAGTGACTGAATAGAATTCGCATTATATTTCATTGTGTGAAATTAAATAAGTGACTACAGTTAATGTTATGTGACTAAACAACAAACGCCGACAAATAGCTAGTAGTGACAGACGATTTTTGTTAAAGTGCGCGTATGGATAAAGTGAATAAAAAATAACTTTGTGCGCCGTGCATTTTCTTGCAGGTAATAACGGGGGAGGGCACATACCCTTTTTTTCCCGACATGCCATAGCGGAAAACGTACGGGTGGATAGGATAGCAGCAGTTTTTCATAAATGTTCTTTTCTTCCCAATATAGCATCTATTCAAATCCAGCGGCCAGCGGTCTAATATTACCAGTAACATTATTATTATTTTTGGGTCTTCGATTTTTGGACCTGTTTGGTCCTCTTTCTTCATTCAGAGAGAGACTAACAGAAACCATAATATAAAATGTAACTGGACGGTACCATACCCAGAATTATTTATCTAAATTTTCCAGCCCACTGGGCATACGAAAGAACATATATTCCTGACGTTTGACAGCCGTAGCAACGGAGTGATCCAGAAAACTACGGTGTTTCAAAATCCGCACTCACCATAAGAGTCAGCCGATAAGATTTACCATCATTATCAGTTTTACATATTGTAACATTTGTCGTAGCAACCAGAGGCTAGACAATACAGGAACTACTTTTCTCCTTTTGTAACTGTGAACGTTCCGAGAACGTCTTGCTTCAGTAACTATATGCGGTGACACAGGACTCATCCAGGAAAAAATTAAACCACCAAATTTGGGGTCCACCTTGTAATTATTATTCGATACAAAGGCTGGACTGGGGAGAATTTGTGCAACCCACCTGACAATATCGGTTCAGACTATTGTAATTTTTTCAAGGGATACCTAAACATTAGTAGGTATGCAAGAGTGTTTGTGGCCACCGATGACAGAGTGAGAGACAGAGAGAGAGAGAGAGAGTAAATATTGTCCTTTGTTACAATCATTGTACTAACTTATTTTTTTATTTAGCTAACCTGAGAAGTAATTTAATGGGAACTTGTTCTTCACAGTCTATTCTGAAATCTAGTGTTTATCTTTGACCTTTGAGTTATTAACTTTTTTGGGGATCATTTCTCAACAAGGGGAGGGCACTTGTTCGGTTATTTTCATATATATGTAAACTTGATTTATTTGATGTCTCTAAATGTTTGATGTTGTAAAACGTTTTATGATAATAAACAACAAAAAGAACTTACATATGCGTGTTGGTCAGACCCATACCCAATTAACGCAGTTTTTCACGTCTGTGTGTATTGTTGTCACATAATTGTGTGTGTGGGTGTGGTTAGTGTAACTTATATTTCATATAGGGTGAGAAAGGTTGTCTTGTACTAAAATATAGTCGTATAGATAGGCTGGACTAGAGAAACTACTCATTCCAGAGACAGATCTTCCTCTTACACTATTCCCTCGTGAAAATATATTTCTTGCCCCTTTATTCTCACATATCTACTACTATTACCTCTGCTCAGACGGGACCATAAATATCTTCTGACCTATCTTTAAAAATTTTACGACAGAACACAACAACAAATGAGAATACCACTACAAAAATAATTATTATTTTCGTGACTACCACGGTCACACAAGAGAAACCAATAGCAAGGGATCCAGATCTCCAGGAATACCCAGAGTTTGCTGGGGGGACAACATAATCCCAAGATAATCCCTGAGGGACCGTAGACTGGACTGGAACCAGGCCAAAAGAAACACAGCTCACAGGATAACATATCCGAGAAGGCTAGACATCATATCTCACTACCCAGGGGATCGGGGAGGACTATATCATTATTGTACCCACTGGTTCTGACAAAATTCCATCCAAAATATTCCCTGTACTGGGTTTGAACCCGGTACCTTTAGAATTAGAGGCGGACGCCACACCTCATATCTACTCCAGCCCCCAGGGTCCAGCCCCCAGGGTAGAAGAGGAACGACCAAGTAAGAACAAGTGTTTAAAAGATTGTTGTAGTGCGCTATTTGGCGCCAATAACACATTTTGTTGTGCTCATCTGCGACTACAGAAATTTCGATTGATGTCAAAGTATCATCGAAAGTGGCAGAGGATATAAGTGTTGACTACTTTAACATGTGCATCAAACTCCTTATTATTTCAAATACTTTTATTCTAAACATGGCAAACAAAACACGTTTCAACAATTTAACACAACTACTGATCAAAATAAGAGAATATTTTATGCCTTACATAATTTTGTAAAATTAATTGACAAAATTAAATAAATAATGAACCCCTGTTTTTTAGTTTGATATTTTTGTAATAGTTGAACTGTTCACCTTTGGAAGCAAATAGAATGTATTCCCCTAACTTTATTTTCTCTCTGCTGTTTAAAGTATCACGTGGTTAAGTTAGGGTTCCCATTCCTCCCGTTTTTCCCGGGACTGTCCCTTTTTTTATAAAATGTCCCGGTGTCCCGAATTTATTCCAAATGTCCCGCTTTTTAAGGGTCCTTCTTGGAAAAAAAATCTTTGGGTAACGGATTTTATTCCGTGTTTTAGTAGTGTTACTTTATCAATTTCTTGTTACAGTGGACCCTCGGTTTGAATCTCGAACAAAAATTCGAAAGTCGACCAAAACAGTGTTCAGTGAGCATCTACCAAATGATTTAATGCGTATTAGCATTATTATACAGTATTTTTTTTATCGTTTTTCATTCGCATAATGCCGAAACGTAAGTGCAGTATAAATGATAACATTACAAGAGAATTTCCCTTCATTAAAGGTGTAAATGAAAATGTGGAATGTACTTTATGCAGCTCTAAATTTTGCATTTCACATGGTGGTCGGTCAGACGTAGTCAACCACGTGAAAACGAAAAAACATAAAGGTGATGTTGAAAGTAAGGCTTCCAACAGCAGTATAAGTAATTTCTTAAATGCGAACACCCAGAGTGAAAAGGAAATGGAAAAACAGTTATCATTGGCAGCACAGGAAGCAACCTTCGCTTATCACACGGCGGTGCATAACTACAGGAAGGCAGAAAAGTTTTTTACCACTACTGGGAGAAATCAGTTGCAAGAATTATAAAAAGAAGGACACATAACAGTTGAAAAGTTTCAAAGCTATGCAGTAGATTTCTATGACACCTGCATTGAATATATTCAGGAGTGGTGTACACCATTTCTTACGCCTCTTCAGTCTATGGATTGGATCAATTTGAAGGGAAAGGAGTCTGTGACTTGGAAGAACATCCAAGAAAGCTACATATTCATGAAGACAGTGTCATCAAATTTTGCTGGGAATGAAGAGGACTTATTTGATGAGTTTGCATGTGTGAAAAATTATTGTGAAAGCAAATTTGATGTGTGGAGTGAACTGAAGGATCAAAGTGTTAGTGAAAAATGGTGTGAGATGTTCGCTCATTTTACAAAGCAGGATATAAATGCTGAGAACCTGAAATGCCTAGTTAGTTTTTGTTTGGCACTGCCAGGATCCAATGCAGCTGTTGAACGCGTTTTTTTCATTAATAAATGCGCTTTGGACAGACGAAAAAAAAAACGGACTTAAAATTGAGACAGTGAAAGCTTTAACCATTATAAAGACCCATTTTAAGGATTTCCCTTGTGCTGAGTTCTATGTCCAAATATTAGAAGAAAAAAAAACTTTCTGAACGTGTCCATAAATCTGATAAATATTCTGATGAATCTGAAATATAAACTTGACTATTGTGTATTTTTTAAAGGTACGATTTTTCTAATGAAGTATGTTTGTAATTTAGAATTCTTTTTTAAAGTGGAAGTTGTGTTAGTTAATGTGTGTATTTTTATACCAGTATCTTATTTTAAGTGCAACATATAATATATAATAGATTTATTTGTGCTTTACCTTAATTTTTAACATGTCCCGTTTTTTTACAAAATGTCCCGGGTTTTTTAGGTAAAAATTTGGAAATGCCCCGGTTTTTAAACAAAACATTATGGGAACCCTAGGTTAAGTTTTATTTGTTTGTTTCACTTTTGTCTACGATTCAACATCCCGTCAAAAACCTGACAAGAGGTGTGATCTCTGGGTCATAAGTGGGCTATTTTTAACCACTGGACTGTTTTCTCTGTCCTTATCTTTTTTTAAAATTAAGCAGGGACTTTTATTAGCCATGAAAATGTCTATTTCTGTGAAGGACCGCTAGCTGGCTGTCTGGACCGTCACGTCGCAGGTTTTATTCGATTGTTGCTGCTTACTCAGTTCATATACTTATTTATTTATATATTCTAAGTGAAATGATTTTACCGCTATATCTATTATTGCTAGTGTACCAACGTGTTGTTAAAAGTACTACTAGCTGACATGAAGATTTATGTGTGTTTTTTGTTTCCTCTTGTGTCTACCGATAGAGTGGTCTTCCTTAACTCCAGCTGATTTATGACTTTGTCAATAATGATTTGACGTACGGTGTCTAAAATTGCAATACGTAATTCTTTCTTTGGAATGTTTATTGTTTTACAGTTTTGCTTTATTTGATATGTCAGTGATAAATTGCCTCTCTTGTTCTACGGTTTTTTGTTGGTGGAATGTCTGTTTTATTTTTCTACCAGTTTTTATATAACTGTAGTCTCTGTAGACAAATGTCGGAGTTGTGGTTTGATGTGTAGTTTCTGCTTGCTTGACAGCGTGTTTTTTGTGAATCTATTACTGGTCTTAGTTAAACGTTTCAACAATCATTCTCATACCACTGTGACACATATATTAATAATTTCATAAAACATGTGTGATAGCGTTGCAGTTCTGCTCCAGTCAGACCATAAGTAGATCTGTCAGTATTACAAATCTATTGCAGTTGGATTGTCTGTAGCTCTGTCAACTTACAAATATGTCCCAGGCATTTCTCTGTAGTTCTATCAACATTATATATCTTTCTCAGTTATCTCATCCCATGTGTACTTCTGTCAACAATACAAATCTGTCCCAAGCAGATCATCTGTTGTTCTGTCAACATTAAAAATATGTCCCAGTTATCTCACCCCATCTGTAGTTCTGTAAAGAATTCAAATCTGTTCCCGGCAGATCATCTGTAGTTCTGTTAACATTACAAATATGTCCCAGTTATCTCACCCCATCTTTAGTTCTGTAACGAATACAAATCTTTTCCAGGCAGATCATCTGTAGTTCTGTCAACATTACAAATATGTCCCAGTTATCTCACCCCATCTGTAGTTCTGTAGGGAATACAAATCTGTTCCAGGCAGATCATCTGTAGTTCTGTTAACATTACAAATATGTCCCAGTTATCTCTCCCCATCTTTAGTTCTGTAAAGAATACAAATCTGTTCCAGGCAGATCATCTGTAGTTCTGTTAACATTACAAATCAGTCCCAGTTAGATCAGCCCATTTCTTAGTTTCAGGGTAGCAATTGTTCTGGTTTCTCAGGAACATAGTCCATAATTTATTACCAGTTTTATTAAAGTTGGGTTAACAAAAACACAGGTGCACCTTTATACTAGGACAGAGTACACACACAAAATTGTCAACGTTTCGGCCAGGTCTTCGTCAAGGACACAAAAAAAAAAAACGGAAGGGCAAAGAAAGAATTAAAAAGTAAATTTCATAACCAATAAATACAAAAGATTAATTAAGAGAAACGTGTATTCTTTTAGCAAGTTCACTATTTGTTTGTGGAATTGTATCTATTGGCACAAAGTTGCCTCCCATAATAGTGGTTTACGTCGAGGTATGACAGTCATTTTGTACGAGTATATATATACATATATGGTTTCTGGTTTGTGAGTAGTGTCTGTGACTTATATTACGTTTAGGAGCCGCGCTGGTGTAATGGTTACCAAACTGCGCTGGCGATCGGGTGATCCTGGTTCAAGCCCGGGCGAGCTCAGTTGAAGAAATGTCGTTGACCGGGACTTGGACAGGATTAATTCGAGCCCTGGGCGAAAACATTTGAAGGAGTGTCCTGAGCAGACCCAGCTCTAATGGGTACCCTCCGAAGACGGCGGGAGAAAAATTACGTTTGTGAGTTGTTAAAGTTTAGAACTGAACGCCAGCTGCGTTCCTGTTATAGCGACTGTGTGCGGTAATGTGCGATGTCTGCGCGAACCGGATGTTGTTGAGTGACCAGACAAGAGCGGCACGTGTTTCCACCGTATGATGCTGGATGGCAGCTCAGCTAAAAAAATAAGTTCCTGATCATGTTTTTATTGTGTACATAATGATCTTGTTTGTCAGCATGTGTGTTCTAGTCAAGTCATTAAACATTTGGTTTATTTATACAAGGACTTAGGTATTATTTTGTGAACGGACTGAGCACCACTGACGACAAGGTACACACAATTTATACAAATACATTATATATAATTTAACAAATATACTTAAATAGCCGTGTTCATTAGTCACGCTTTGTGATTAACTTGTATTACTCGAGCTGTCTGTGATAAACATGTACATATAAGTAGAATCCTTTCTTGGGGACGTAGGGGACTCTTTTATTTGTCGAGATGTAAGAGATAGCAGTTAAGTCGCGAGGATCCATAATCAACTCGTCATGATTTCTTAGATATCACAATCCTTAGATATCATTATCCTTATCTCGAATGGGTCTATTTATTTTTTTTAATGAGCTGAATACGGAAAACCTTTTTGATATTATTCCATAGGCGATACCTATTCAGACACCCATCTATATTCACAGCGTGCGACACTCAGTTATAAGTACAATAAGACAACATGAGGATCTTCATGATCACAACAGCAAGTCATCTTTATTATGTTTGACAACATAACGTTTACTGAGGGAAATGCATACAATTTTCTCCATATAACTCTGAATTATTGGTGACCTTGTTTTCTTTTTTAACTGATAATTTTCATCCTTTCATTTTGTTATCAAATTTTTTATAATTCCCATTTTACGGCATATTTTTAATGATTTTTTAAATTTGGTCCGAGCGCATAAAGATAATTCACTTTTCTTAATTACTGTGATGTGTTTAGCAGTTGATGAAATGTTCGCACAGTGCCATCCTTTGTTATTTATGATTTGATTGTGTCTTAGATCTGGATTGTGCACACGATGATAATGAATTAACTTAGTACACACGCAGACACCACTCACACACAAGGTCAATGCATATAACGATCTCTTTGCTTGCCGTTCAATTGATAAGGGAGGTAACTTTAAGACAATCGAACCAATTACTTTAGAAAACAAGTAACAAGGTTATTGGTCTAATGAAGGCTTTATGCAAACTCCCTGGTACAGACAGATGTTTACACGGGATAGGTTTCAGATGTTATATCACACGATGTTTCATGTGAGTGATGTAGACGCGCAAAGTAAAGCAAAGATCGAACCATTTCTACATAAAATGTTATCTAGATTCCAGGACGCATTTTACCCTTACAAGGAGCTGTCTTTGGATGAAATGGTAATTGTGTGGAAAGGCAGATGGGCTCACAAAATGTTAAATGCCTCTAAACCCAAAAAATATCACGTGAAGACATTCGGTCTTTGCGGCAGTAGCACAGGGTATGTAGTAAATTTGTTGATATACTTTGGGGCCAATACTTCTTACAGTCCAGATATTGATGTAAATAGCCAGCAAGCCATCAAAGTTTTTGACACTTTGCTACAACCATGTGGAAAAGGTCATCACATCTATGCTGATCGATATTACACAAGTGTGCCGTTGCTTCAATATCTGAATAACAGGAGTCACTATTTCACAGAGACTGTCAACGTTAATCAAAAGAACTTCCCAAAAGAGCTGAAAACTACACAGCTAATGCATATGGAAATGAAATGGTATATGGAGCAAGAAAAACGATTTTCATGCGTAATTTTTAGGGACAAAAAAGCAACAAAAAAAAAAAATTACTTGCATTCTTGTTTTAAGTTGCGTAACAGTGGAAAGCAAGGACATCACCAATCGCTTTGGTGAAACAAAAAATAAACCACTGATGATTGATTATTGCAATCAACGCTTGAATGGATGTGACAGAGTGGACCAAAGCATTGTAACATATGGCACATTTAGCAGAATAACAAGAAAGTGGTGGCAAAAAATTTTCTTCTGGATTTTTGAAATATCTCAGCTCAATGCGTATAAATTATTTGCACTGTCAAGAACAACAAATGCCAAAAAACAGAGCCTTCTTCAATTTAAACGGCTACTTGTCAATGAGCTCTCTCTTGTTGCTGCTATGGATTTACAGCAAATTACACCCAGGATTGGACATGGCGATCAAGTGAACAATCCAGTCAACAGACTAGGAGGAACAAACCATGTAATTAAAAAATCAAAATCTCATCGCAACTGTTTCGTTTGCAGCACCGCTCAAGTAAGGGTCAGGGCATCCTTTTATTGTGAAGGATGCACAAATAATCCCCATCTACATCCAAATAACTGTTTTGCTGCTTATCATGAAAGTTAATAGTTTGTGGTAAATAATAGTTGTGTATAAAGTGTGTACATAGTTTATTTTCGTCATGATTTTTCATTATGTGACCGAACTTTTTAAAAGGAAACATTGAAGGCCTAAGCTCCTTTGGGAGTGGAGGGTTATGATGTGTAAAATCATTGAATAATTCAGTTAGGTGCATGTCAAAGGGGTTTCATTTCTCTATATTTAAATATACAACACTTCATGTTATCATTATAAATAAATTATTTAAAGCAAAATCAGTAACGGTAGTCATGTCTGTAAATAAAGGTTAAAATATTTGTGCGCTTTATCTAAATATACCCAAAAAAAAATTCAAATTGTGATAAAATCTTTTTTTTTACTCAGAAACAGCTCCAACTTTCCTACATTGTGAGAAAATGGATGTACCTTAAAATGAAAGTAGGCTTAGGGGTAGAAGTTTAGCAGAATTAATTATACATATTGATAAGTACAATTTGTTTCTCAATTTTTTTCAATTTTAAAATTTTTCTGCACTCATTACTGTATATGTTGCATGCATGTTTAACACCACTTAACAATTAAGTTAAGTGCATGTCACAGATGTTTATATTTTCTACATTTTAATATATAACACTTTTTGTTATCATTATAAATAAGTTACTTAATGCAAAGTCAGTAAAGGAAGTCATGTCTAAAAATGTACTCGTAAAAACGCGGTTTTTGAGCACGTATACTAAGAGTCAAAAAAGTATCTTTTTGAAATTATTATTTCCAGAAAATCTTATAATTACAAAAAATTGGACAATGTACGTTATTTTAACAGTATTAATATAATATTTAATATATTTTAGTTATGCAAATTTTAATTTTTTTAATCAATAAAAGTACAAATTATGTGCTTGGCGCACATGTCAGTCAAGTAAAAACATTTTGTCTCTGTAACTTCTTAATGGTAATACATTCTCAAAACTGACCATTTCTATACTTGACAAAATGCAGTTAAAAATATAATAAATTGCAATTTGCTGGATGTTTCCTGTACCACAGGTGGGGCTAAAGTTTACTATCCCGAGTTCCATAGCCCATTGCGGTTGTTCCACAGTCAGCATGATGCCTTTAGTGCAGTTACACCGAGCCTCTTCAGTGCCATTGTTCTTGACTGTCCCCTCAACATCAACAGTTTCGAAATATCATACACTGAAGCTGCCACGATCCCTCTTGCACTCTCCTTAACAGCCATGACCCTTACAGTGAACTCATCGTGTCACAGGTCCGCGGCCAGATCATTATACTTGGCCAATTTAACGCAAAGATTATACGTTGGGCTTTGCTGTAAGCGTGTACTCATTCAAAGTGCTATATAAACTAGGAAGAGAGAATGTAGGAGCGGATTTCATGAGTCGAAATTGGAGCATGGAGGAGCATGATGAAATAGAAGGTAGCAATCGCTCGGACGCTGCGGATGACAGTAGCTATATTTCCATAAATGAGATATGAAAGGGGTTCACATCTACAAAGCCCGGACGTACTGTGACGTGGGATGTAAATATTGATACAGTAATCTGACAGTCTTTGCTTTCCCATTTAGTGTCTACCATTTGCTAAGCCAAACCACGCAATTTTCTGACTGCATTACTTATATCTAATTGTCGTAATTTTTATCTGAGAGGGTGCTGATGAATATTGGTCCCTTTAGAGTGTAAAGTGATATTGAAGGCTCTGTGAGAATAAGGATTTAGGTGAATGAGGTAGTAGATTCACAAGCGCTGGGAAGGAGCAAGGACAGTCTCTTATTACGACAATATCTGTTTTCTCACAGACTATTCCTATCTCTCTTCTGATCAAACAATTGTTTGTCAGTTCCAGTCGCGCAGGCGCACTCACCGATTTGGTGATTCTGTCGCTCAACGTACATGAATACAGCCTACACAGATGGAAATGTTTGGAATTTTAGGCCAACCGACAACCAACACAAATAAATATTAATACCTTTATTATCATAAAGGACTCACACATGATTGTACATTTACAGTCAAAAATCAAAGGTTACAGAATACAAATATGATAAGGGAAGAGGGGGTTTTGAAGAGAAATACCCCATCCACCGTTTTCCGTTTATATTTTGCTAACAGACAAGACCCGGTCCGAAAGACAAGAAAAGGGGGGGGGGGGGGGTGATCAGAGATAGGCAATTTAACCCACTGGTAAATTTGTTACTCTGAGGCAAGGGGTTACAGAAAGAAGGGGGGGGGTGTAGAGGAAAGCTAGGGTTCTCAATTGTCTCCCCTTAAATCAACAAATTTTACGGGAGGGGGAATGAACACAGTTACCCAATCCCGCTAGGAGAGATCCCGTACAAGGAATATAATGCACCTTAGTACAAGGTCGAACTAATTAAAAGGGTAAAGAAAAGATAAATCTCCTTTCATTCAAAAAAACACACTAGGGCTGGCCATCCCCACAAACACACACGCAGACTTACCGAATGGTGAATTCTGGCACTTCATAGGAAATACATCACAAAAAAACAGCACTAAACCTTGGCTTAGGTAAAAGTATTTTCTTCCGTGTACAGCCCCAGATTAGCGGGTTGTTGAAGTTAACAAAGTGTCCCGAAATCGCTGGACGTTGAAGTTTAACGGTATTGTTTGTTTATTAGATAAAGTTCCTAAAGAAAGGCACAGGCACTTGGCTAAGCGTGAGGTATGGTGTGGTTCCTAAAATTGGCACAGCTGGTGGAGATAACTTCCTTTTTCCGCAATGTCACAAGTTAAGAAAAACACTGAGGTAAGTTCTTCTTCGGGGGGGGGGGGGGGGGGGGGTTACCGGTCTCTTTTTTTTGAAGACCAGTTGGTTATTATTGGTTGACTGTCGTTTTGTCATATAAATTTCTTTACAGTATTCTTGACAGTATTCTTCAAAGTTCGTTAGTATCTTATTCCCTTTTAAGTGATCGTGCTTGATGGTGAATTGCGAATGGTGGGATGAACTTCGAATTCAACAATAATAGACTCCACAACGCTCCTTATGTATGGGTCCATAGATACGTACATAGTTTAATGAACGAGACATTTCATCAATTGACATTTGCATAAGTAAAATACATCAGCTCCATGCAGTTATTCTAGTTTTCTTCAAAACGTCAAAATGTCCTGTGGTTTACACGCGATTTCCGTATTTCGGTAAATCCGGTAACGAACCACTATACTTCTGGCGAATACTACTGATTCTGACAAATCATAACATAAATACCTGCAATTCCTCATCTAAGGAAATTCATACAACCAAATTGGAATGCTTCGCTCTTGCATCCATAATACGAGATAATTGACCCTACCGTTTATCTCCGTGAAGAAACTACTGCACCATATAATACCAAACAGGAGCTATTAACAATGCGCCTATCTCGGACGCCCTTCATGGTCTTAAGTCCCAATGTAATATGTTGTCAAGTGGTGCCTTAACAACTCACGGCGTCATACTTTATCCTAGACAACTCTATCAATTTGCGTTCATCACCGTGAAGCGCGAAAACCTCTAAACTTTATAGAATACCCCTAAGTTAATGTTAAATTATAAAATGCACACTATAGAAGTGGCTAACATCGTTACACGAGTCGTAACATCCACCGTTTCCCGTTTATATTTTGCTAACAGACAAGACCCGGTCCGAAAGACAAGAAAGGGGGGGGTGATCAGAGATAGGCAATTTAACCCCCTGGTAAATTTGTTACTCTGAGGCAAGGGGTTACAGAAAGAAGGGGGGGGGGTGTAGAGGAAAGCTAGGGTTCTCAATTGTCTCCCTTTAAATCAACAAATTTTACGGGAGGGGGAATGAACACAGTTACCCAATCCCGCTAGGAGAGATCCCGTACAAGGAATATAATGCACCTTAGTACAAGGTCGAACTAATTAAAAGGGTAAAGAAAAGATAAATCTCCTTTCATTCAAAAAAACACACTAGGGCTGGCCATCCCCACAAACACACACGCAGACTTACCGAAAGGTGAATTCTGGCACTTTATAGGAAATACATCACAAAAAAACAGCACTAAACCTTGGCTAAGGTAAAAGTATTTTCTTCCGTGTACAGCCCCAGATTAGCGGGTTGTTGAAGTTAACAAAGTGTCCCGAAATCGCTGGACGTTGAATTTTAACGGTACTGTTTGTTTATTAGTTAAAGTTCCTAAAGAAAGGCACAGGCACTTGGCTAAGCGTGAGGTATGGTGTGGTTCCTAAAATTGGCACAGCTGGTGGAGATAACTTCCTTTTTCCGCAATGTCACAAGTTAAGAAAAACACTGAGGTAAGTTCTTCTTCGGGAAGGGGGGGGGGGTGTAAAATCCACTGAATATACTTGACAAACTGCGTTCAGGTAGATCTATGTTTTTTCTTCACAAATAGGGCAGTGAATAAAATATGTTCTGCTTCCAGTTTTCTTTAAGGACTCTATATGAACTAGTATTTTTAAAGTGTTTCTTGAATGGCTTTATTCTCAGTTACGTTCAGAGGAGCGGGGCCCATTACAGGTCGCCACAAGTTTAGCTTTAAAAAGTTCATATGTTACTGGAGTTATCGAATTGAGTTGGCAGAAATCTGTATATAATTAATAATTGCTGGGATCCAGGTTGAATGATCGTTCTGAATGAAAGATAATCAAAACAAGAAATGCATTACAAATCATATTATAATCTGACGCGATAAATTACAGTTAGCCTATTTACTTATTAGCGTCGTCAATTAACAAATCAGGAAAACTTCCCGTGAGTTAAAAATAATTAAAAGCACATCTATCTATACAGAACTAAACTGTATTAAAGTTATAATTCTCTTTAACGTCTGCAAAATAAATTTACGCGTCAATTGTATTAGGAAATACTTTTAGCTGTAACATTAGTTTGCACTAGAACTTTCAAAATGGGTTTATTTAATAAAGTTAAATTTACACCACAATCCATTGAAATAAATAGAAATAACTCGACCACTGATCACTCGAAGCTAATGTATAAATTACCGTCTGCACAGAAAGAATACACTCCAATAGTCACGAAGGTAGATGAAATCCAGCAGGAATCCGACTATGCTAGTGCAACTAGGATTCTGTCAGAGCGAACGATAAAATGCAGTTTTTCGGAGTTCTCTATTTATACTTCTCGAATGTAACTTGAATAGGGCGTGTTAGATTTTCGCACCTTTCTTGAATTTGAGCAAAATTCGAGGTACCTCGCCGTGGTGTTAACCGCTGCGATTCCTACGTTTTCCCCGGTCTACCGATTTCCTTCCGTCTCAGGCTTGCTTGCATGAGGGTGTGAAAAGTTTCCGAGAAGCTAACTCTGTGAGCTGCGAGTTCCCTGATTCTTTAGATCGTGTACCGCCGCGATTGAATTCTGAGATCATTCTGTCTTTGATGGTGCCACTGTTCTGAGAGCTTTGGCAACTCCCACCAGGCGGGGTGACAGCCAGGTAAGAAAATGATCTGCTGTTTATTGCTCTAGAAACAGGAGTGAGTCTATGGCCCGTCCTCTTTTGGGCTGGCGTTAAGGAAAAGATTGCTATAAATCGTTCTCAGAAATGGTTGTGGGCGTGATTTTAATCTCCCATCAAAGGCCATGCGATCTCAAACGTTCGCATAAGATAGCAGGCTACATATTAATGATCCAGCGTGTAAGGTTCTCGTGGAAATGCTGCATGTCGGTAAAAGTTACAACAGATGATCAGGGGTTCTAAAGTTATGAGAGGCCAATATTCTGTTATCATCCATCGAGTCAGGGAAATTCATTTGTCATACTTAGACGTACGTCACACTAATCCACGCCCTTTTTTCTTGACATGTAAACAAACAGCCATTTACCAATTTCCGTGATCTCCCAGCATGACAGGCAGCGAGCCCTGATTCGTTTACCTGAGATCTCACGCGAGCTGATTTGCAAATTATCGGTCATTTGAAATACGCGTGGAGAAAATAACGGATTGTTTGAAGAGAGATAAGGGCCGATAATATTTTCCCGACCACCTTTGATGTTAGCACGTTCCAGGGGGAGATAATGTGTGATCTGCGCAAGGGAACGTAATCTAAAGAGAGGCCCGTGCACTGCAAAAAGTTCTGATGTCGGTCAGCATCGCTGAGTAGATGAACGAACAAACCTTTGATCCGGGAAACGCAGTTTCCTGAATTAATTGCTATACAGAGGTGCGAATTATAACATCTTCTAGTGATAACTCAAATTCAGTTATTAGAATCGCTCTGAAATTCTTGGATAATCTAAGCATGACGGACTAGAACCATTTCATCGCGAAATGTGTTAAATTGTCCCGTGCGGATTTTATTTTCTGATTTGTGGTAATATAAATTGTGCTTAAGTGTTAAAATGTGTTAGGTTTACCATTTTATTCACTATAATTCCCTAGCGTTTAAAACTAGTGAAATAACCTAACGCATAAATATTTCTTCCAGTCGTTCAGAGTTATGAAATCTCAAATACCACATTTTTCTTACACAAGAAAATACGACTTAGTGGACTGAGTTTATTAAGTGTGACGGATCAGTGACCGTATAGAATTCGCATTATATTTCATTGTGTGAAATTAAATAAGTGACTAGAGTTAATGTTATGTGACTAAACAACAGACGCCGACAAATAGCTAGTAGTGACAGGCGATTTTTGTTAAAGTGCGCGTATGGATAAATTGAATAATAATTGACGTTGTGCGCTGTGCGTTTTCTTGCAAGCAATAATGGGGAAGGGCACATACCCATTTTTCCCGACATGGCATAGCGGAAAACGTACGGGTGGATAGGATAGTAACAGTTTTTCATAAATGTTCTTTTCTTCCCAATATAGCATCTAATCAAAACTAGCGGCCAGCGGTCTAATATTACAAGTAACATTATTATTTTTTGGGGGTCTTCGATTTTTGGACCTGTTCGGTCCTCTTTCTTCATTCATAGAGAGATCAATAGAAACAGGAATATTAATTGTAACTGGACGGTACCATACCCAGAATTATTTATCTAAATTTTCCAGCCCACTGGGCATACGACAGAACATATATTCCTGATGTTTGACAGCCGTAGAAACGGAGTGATCCAGAAAACTACGCTGTTTCAAAATTGGCACTCACCATAAGAGTCCGCCGATATGATTTACCATCAGTATCAGTTTTACATATTGTAACATTTGTCGTAGCAACCAGATGCTAGACAATACAGGAACTACTTTTCTCGTTTTGTAAATGCGAACGTCCCGAGAACGTCTTACCTAAGTAACTATGTGCGGTGACACAGGACTCATCCAGGAAAAAATTAAACCACCAAATTTAGCGTCCACCTTGTAATTATTATTCGATACAAAGGCTGGACTGGGGCCAGATTTGGGCAACCCACCTGACAATATCGGTTCAGACTATTGTAATTTTTTCAAGGGATACCTACACCATTATTAGGTAAGCAAGAGTGTTTGTGGCCACAGATGACAGAGTGAGAGTAAATATTTTCCTTTGTTACAATCACTGTACTAACTTCTATTTTTATTTCGCTAAACTGAGTACTTTACTGAGTAGTAATTTAGTGGGAACTTGTTCTTCACAATCTGTTCTGTGATCTAGTGTTTATCTTTGACATTTGGGTTATTAACTCCTTTTGGGATCTTTTCTCAACAAGGGGAGGGCACTTATTCGGTTGTTTTCAAATATATGTAAACTTGATTTATTAATGTCTCTATATGTTTGGTGTTGTAGAAAGAACTTACACATGCGTGGTGGTCAGACCCATACCCAATTAACCATAGTTTTTCACATTTGTGTGCATTCTTGTCACATGTTGTGTGTGTTCGTGGTTATTGTAACTTATATTTCATATAGGGAGAGAAACGTATTATTATATTAAAATATCATCATAACCCTCCACTCCCTAAGGAACATAGATCTTCAACAATCACATGCCAAGTCCTCCTGTAACGTGCCATCATCTCAAGTTCCTTCCACGTTCTCCTCATCATTTTCACATATGTTTCTAGCTCTCTTCTCCATGTGCTTCTTGGTCTACCTCTGCCTTTCTTGCCCTGGGGGTTCCAGAACAAGGACTGTCTTGTAATGCTATCAACAGGTTTCTTCAGTGTGCGTCCTATCCATCGCCATCGTCTTCTTCTCATCTCTTGTTCCACTGGCACTTGTCTAGTTCTTGTAATCTGTTCCACGTTGGTAACCTTGTCATACCATTTTAATCCCTCTATTCTACGCAAGCACTCATTTATGAAAGTCTGTAGCTTTTTGGTTGTTGTCTTTGTTATTCTCCATGTCTCAGAGACATACAATAAGACTGACTTCACATTTGAGTTGAAGATTCCTATTTTCGCTTTGGATCTGATTTCTCTTGATCTCCATATAGTTCCCAATGCAATGAAAGCTCCTCTTGCATTTTGTATTCTTATTGTGATATCACTGTCTGTCCCTCCAACTTTGTCTATATTGCTGCCAAGATGTGTGTACGAACTTCATCTTGTATTGGTGCTTCTTCAAGTTCAACCCTGTTTTCATTACCTGCATTTATTTTCAGACCCAATTGCTGTGACCTCTCATCGAGTGTTTTCAATTTGTCCTGCATCTGATTACGGTTATGGGACAGAAGAGCCAAGTCATCAGCAAAATCCAGATCATCCAACTGCTTAGTCAGAGTCCACTGAATTCCATTTGTGTTATGTGTTGTTGATGTTCTCACAACCCAGTCTATTGCTAATAGGAAATGGAGACAAGACGCATCCCTGTCGCACTCCTGTTCTTATCCCAAATGGTTCTGTAAGCTGTTCTTTATAAAGAACTCTGCATGTCATGTCTTCATATGTTTTCTTTATTAAATTAATGACCTTCAGGGAACTCCATAATGCCTCATCAATTTCCAAAGCGATTCTCTGTCTACACTGTCAAATGCCTTTTCGTTGTCCACAAATCCGATGTATAGTGGTGAATTCCATTCCAGACTTTGTTCAACTATTATTCTCAAAGTTGACATCTGGTCTGTACAGAATCTGTTTTGTCGAAAACCTGCTTGTTCATCTCTCAGTTTCTTGTCCATGGAATTTTTTAATCTCTCAAGGATCATCCTATTTAATACTTTTCCTGGCACTGATAGTAACATTATTCCTCTATAATTTGTGCACTCTTGTAAATTTCCTTTCTTAGTCCACTTAACCAGACATCCTTCCTTCCATTCTGCTGCTATCTCTTCCTTTTCCCAGACTTTACCAAGTAATTTATATAACATCTCTGTAGCCATGTCGATATCTTCTTTCATGGCCTCTGATGGAATGCCATCAGGTCCAGACGCTTTTCCATCTCTTAGAAGCTTTATGGCTTTGTTTATTTCTTCCTTCGTCGGTCTTTCACCGTTAATTTGTATATTGCTGAGCAGTTTTCCATTCTTGTCTTTTATGAGGTAATCCATTGTTTGCTTGTATTTCCCTGTCAGCTTCTTTGTGCTGTTATACAGTTCTCTCATATTTCCTTTGGCTGCAGCATCTTCTGCCTCTCTTGCCTACTCCTAAATATACTTCCTCTTGTCTCTTTTGATACTTCTTTTAACTTCTTTGTTTGCTTCTGTGTAGACTTTTTGAGTCTTGGCTTTGGAACTTCTGGTTTTGCTTGTGTTTAAATCTGCTTTCTTGAAAGGTAGTCTGTTATTAAACATAGTCGTATAGATAGGCTGGACTAGAGAAACTACTCATTCCAGAGACAGATCTTCCTCTTACACTATTCCCTCGTGAAAATCTATTTCTTACACCTTTATTCTCACATATTTACCACTATCACCTCTGCTCAGACAGGACCATAAATATCTTCTGAGCTATCTTTAAAAACTTACGACAGAACACAACAACAAATGAGAATACCACTACAAAAATAATTATTATTTTCGTGGCTACCACGGTCACACAAGAGAAACCAATAGCAAGGGATCCAGATCTCCAGGAATACCCAGAGATCGCTGGGGGGACAACATTAGATAATCCCCGAGGGACCGAAGACTGGACTAGAACCATACCAAAAGATACACAGCTTACAGGATAACATATCCGAGAAGGCTAAACATCATATCTCACTACCCAGGGAATTGGGGAGGAGTATATCATTATTGTACCCACTGGTTCTGAAAAAATTCCACCAACAATATTCCCTGTACTGGGTTTGAACCCGGTACCTTTAGAATTAGAGGCGGACGCCACACCTCATATCTACTCCAGCCCCCAGGGTAGAAGAGGAACGACCAAGTAAGAAAAAGTGTTTAAAAGATTGTTGTAGTGCGCTATTTGGCGCCAATAACACATTTTGTTGTGCTCATCTGCGACTACAACAATTTGTATAATACAAGTATTATCATTTATATTATTTTTTTTTAATGTAAAACTTTTGCCTCGTTTTGGCGAGGCGCGACCCGTTCAACCTAGTCGGTTATATTATGCGCATGTCCAAATATAAAAGACCCTTAGATATGGGGTGGTGTTTTATATATTCTCATTGAAAGTGTTAGAGGATATAAGAGTTGACTACTTTAACATCTGCATGAAACTCCTTATTATTTCAAGTACTTTTATTATAATTATGGGAAACAAAACAAGTTTCAACAATTTAACAAACATATTGTTAAAAAACAAAGAATCTTTTATGCCTTACATAATTTTGTAAAATTAATTGACAAATTTAAATAAATAATGAACCCCTGTTTTTTAGTTTGATATTTGTTCAATAGTTGAATTGTTCCCCTTTGGAAGTAAATAGAATGTATTCCCCTAACTTTATTTTCTCTCTGCTGTTTAAAGTATCACGTGGTTAAGTTTTATTTGTTTGTTTCACTTTCGTCTAAGATTCAACATCTCGTCAAAACCTGACAAGAGGTGTGATTTCTTGGTCATAAGTGGGCTATTTTTGACCGCTGGACTGTTATCTCTGTCCTTATCTTTTTTTTTAATTAAGGGGGGGGGGGGGGGAACTTTTATTAGCCAAGAAAAAGGTCTCTTTCTGTGAAGAACCGCTAGCTGGCTGTCTGGCCGTCACGTCGCAGGTTTATTCCAGTGTTGCTGCTTACTCAGTTCATATACTTTTTTATTTATATATTCTAAGTGTAATGATTTTACCTCTATATCTATTATTGCTAGTGTACCGACGTGTTGTTAAAAGTACTACTAGCTGAAATGAAGATCCATATGTGTTTTTGGTTTCCTCTTGTGTCTACCGATAGTGTGGTCTTCCTTAACTCCAGCTGATTTATGACTTTGTCAATGATGATTTGACGTACGGTATCTAAAATTGCAATAAGTAATTCTTTCTTTGGATTGTTTATTGTTTTACTGTGTTGCTTTATTTGATATGTCAGTGATAAATTGTCTCTCTTGTTGTACGGTTTTTTGTTTGTGGAATGTCTATTTTATTTTTCTGTCCGTAGTTATATAACTGTAATCTCTGTAGACAGACGTCAGAGTTGGTGTTTGATGTGTAGTTTCTGCTTACTTGACAGTGTGCTTGTTGTCAATCTATTTATTGTTTTAGTTAAACGTTTCAACAATCATTCTCATACCACTATGACACATATTAATAATTTCATAAAACATATGTGATAGCGTTGCAGTTCTGCTCAAGTCAGACCATAAGAAGATCTGTCAATATTACTAATATATTGTCTGTCGCTCTGTCAACTTACAAATATGTCCCAGGCATTTCTCTGTAGTTCTATCAACATTATATATCTTTCTCAGTTATCTCATCCCATATGTAGTTCTGTCAACAATACAAATCTGTCTCAGCAGATCATCTGTAGTTCTGTCAACATTACAAATCTGTCCCAGTTATTTCAGCCCATCTGTAGTTCTGTAAAGAATACAAATCTGTTCCAGGCAGATCATCTGTAGTTCTGTCAACATTACAAATATGTCCTAGTTATCTCACCCCATCTGTAGTTCTGTAAAGAATAACATATCTGTTCCAGGCAGATCATCTGTAGTTCTGTCAACATTACAAATACTTGTATGTCCCAGTTATCTCACCCCATCTGTAGTTCTGTAAAGAATACGAATCTGTTCCAGGCCGATCATCTGTAGTTCTGTTAACATTACAAATCAGTCCCAGTTAGGTCAGCCCATTTCTTAGTTTTAGGGTAGCAATTGTTTTGGTTTCTGAGGAACAAAGTCCATAATTTATGACCAGTTTTATTAAAGTTGGGTTAACAAAAACACATGTACAGCTTTATACTAGGACACAGTACACACAAAAAATTGTCAACGTTACGGCCAGGTCTTCATCAAGGACACAACAAAGGAAAACGGAAGGGCAAAGAAAGAATTAAAAAGTAAAATTCATAACAAATAAATACGAAAGATTAATTAAGAGAAACGTAAATTCTTTTAGCAAGTTCACTATTTGTTTGTGGAATTATATCTAATGGCACAAAGTTGCCTCCCATAATAGTGGTTTACGTCGAGGTATGACAGTCATTTTGTACGAGTATATATGTACATATACGGGTTCTGGTTTGTGAGTAGTGTTTATGACTTATATTACGTTTAGGAGCCGCGCTGGTGTCATTGTTACCAAACTGTGCTGGCGATCGGGTGATCCTGGTTCAAGCCCGGACGAGCTCAGTTGAAGAAATGTCGTTGACTGGGACTTGGACAGGATTAATTCGAGCTCTGGGCGAAAACATTTGAAGGAGTGTCGTCGACCAGGGTCTGGCGGCTCCTGAGCCGACCCAGCTCTAATGGGTACCCTCCGAAGACGGCGGGAAAACAAAATGACGTTTGTGAAGTGTTGAAGTTTAGAACTGAACGCCAGCTGCGTTCCTGTTACAGCGACTGTGTGCGGTAATGTGCGATGTCTGCACGAACCGGATGTTGTTGAGTGACCAGACAAGAGCCGCACGTGTTTCCACCGTATGATGCTGGATGGCAGGTCAGCTAGGAAAATAAGTTCCTGATCATGTTTTTATTGTGTACATAATGATCTTGTTTGTCAGCATGTGTGTTCTAGTCAAGTCATTATATATTTGGTTTATTTATACAAGGACTTAGGTATTATTTTGTGAACGAAATGAACACCACTGACGACAAGGTACACAACAATTTTTATATATATATATATATATATATATATATATATATATATATATATATATATATATATATATATATGTGTGTGTGTATATATAGATATATATATATATATATATATATATATATATATATATATATATATATATATATATATATATATATATATATATATATATATATATATACATATATATATATATATATAGTATATATAATTTAACAAATATACTTAAATAGCCGTGTTCATTAGTCACGCTTTGTGATTAACTTGTATCACTCGCGCTGTCTGTGATAAACATGTACATATAATCCTTTCTTTGGGGCGTTGGGGACTCTTTTATTTGTCGAGATGTAAGAGATAGCAGTTAAGTCGCGAGGATCCATAATCGACTCGTCATGATTTCTTAGATATCACTATCCTTAGATTTCATTATCCCTATCTTGAATGGGTTTATTTTTTTTTTTAATTTTTTTTTTTAATGAGATGAATTTCGTGAAAAACACTTTTTGATATTATTCCATAGGCGATACCTATTCAGACACCCATCTATATTCGTAGCGTTGCGACACACAGTTATAAGTACAATTGTGCACACACGATGATAATGAATTAACTTAGTACACTCGCAGACACCACTCACACACAAGGTTAATGCATATAACGATCTCTTTGCTTGCCGTTCAATTGATAAGGGAGGTAACGTTAAGACAAGCGAACCAATTACTTTAGAAAACAAGTAACAAGGTTATTGGTCTAATGAAGGCTTTATGCAAACTCTCTGGTACAGGCAGATGTTTACACGGGATAGGTTTCAGATGTTATATCACACGATGTTTCATGTGAGTGATGTAGACGCGCAAGGTAAAGCAAAGATCGAACCATTTCTACATAAAATGTTATCTAGATTCCAGGACGCATTTTACCCTTACAAGGAGCTGTCTTTGGATGAAATGGTAATTGGGTGGAAAGGCAGATGGGCTCACAAAATGTTAAATCCCTCTAAACCCAAAAAATATCATGTGAAGACATTCGGTCTTTGCGGCAGTAGCACAGGGTATGTAGTAAATTTGTTGATATACTTTTGGGCCAATACTTCTGACAGTCCAGATATTGATGTAAATAGCCAGCAAGCCATCAAAGTTTTTGACACTTTGCTACAACCATGTGGAAAAGGTCATCACATCTATGCTGATCGATATTACACAAGTGCGCCGTTGCTTCAATATCTGAATAACAGGAGTCATTATTTCACTGATACTGTCAACGTTAATTGAAAGAACTTCCTAAAAGAGCTGAAAACTACACAGCTAATGAATATGGAAATGAAATGGTATATGGAGCAAGAAAAACGATTTTTATGTGTAATTTTTAGGGACAAAAAAGAAACAAAAAAAAACTTGCATTCTTGTATCAAGCTGCGCAACAGTGGAAAGCAAGGACATCACCAATCGCTTTGGTGAAACAAAAAATAAACCACTGATGATTGATTATTGCAACCAACGCTTGAAGGGATGTGACAGAGTGGACCAAAGAATTGTAACATATGGCACATTTAGCAGAAGAACAAGAAAGTCGTGGCAAAAAATGTTCTTCTGGATTTTTGAAATAGCTCAGCTCAATGCGTTTACATTATTTGCACTGTCAAGAACAACAAATGCCAAAAAAACAGAGCCTTCTTCAATTTAAACGGCAACTTGTCAATGAGCTCTCTCTTGTTGCTGCTATGGATTTACAGCAAATTACACCCAGGATTGGACATGGCAATCAAGTGAACAATCCAGTCAACAGACTAGGAGGAACAAACCATTTAATTAAAAAATCAAAATCTCATCGCAACTGTGTTGTTTCAGCACCGCTCAAGTAAGGGTCAGGGCATCCTTTTATTGTGAAGGATGCACAAATAATCCCCATCTACATCCAAATAACTGTTTTGCTGCTTATCATGAAAGTAAATAGTTTGTGGTAAATATCAGTTGTGTATAAAGTGTGTACATAGTTTATTTTCGTCATGATTTTTCATTATGTGACCGAACTTTTCAAAAGGAAACATTGAAGGCCTATGCTCCTTTGGGAGAGTTATGATGTTTAAAATCATTGAATAATTCAGTTAGGTGCATGTCAAAGGGGTTTCATTTCTCTATATTTAGATATACAACACTTCATGTTATCATTATAAATAAATTATTTAAAGCACAATCAGTAACGGTAGTCATGTCTGTAAATAAAGGTTAAAATAGTTGTGCGCTTTATCTAAATATACCAAAAAAAATTCAAATTGTGATAAAAACTGTATTTGTACCCAGAAACAGCTCCAGCTTTCCTACATTGTGAGAAAATGGATGTACTTTAAAATGAAAGTAGGCTTAGGGGTAGAAGTTTACCAGAATTAATTATACATATTGATAAGTACAATTTGTTTCTCAATTTTAAAATTTTTCTGTACTCATTACTGTATATGTTGCATGCATGTTTAACACCACTTAACAATTAAGTTAGGTGTATGTCACAGATGTTTCATTTTTCTACATTTTAATATATAACACTTTTTGTTATCATTATAAATAAGTTGCTTAATGCAAAGCCAGTAAAGGCAGTCATGTCTAAAAATGTACTCTCTGAAATCAGCTCGTAAAAACGCGGTTTTTGGGAACGTATACTCAGTCAAAAAGTATCATTTTGAAATTATTATTTCCAGAAAATCTTATAATTACAAAAATTGGACAATGTACGTTATTTTAACAGTATAAATATAATATTTAATATATTTTAGTTATTAAAATGTTAATTATTTTAATCAATAAAAGTAAAAATTATGTGCTTGGCGCACATGTCGGTCAAGTCAAAACATGTGGTCTCTGTAACTTCTTAATGGTAATACATTCTCAAAACTGATCATTTCTGTACTTGACGAAATGCAGTTAAAAAAATAATAGATTGCAATTTGCTGGATGTTTCCTGTACCACATGTGGTGCTAACGTTAACTGTCCCGAGTTCCATAGCCCATTGCAGTAGTTACACAGTCAGCATGATGCCTTTTGTGCAGTTATACTAAGCCTCTTCAGTGCCATTGTTCTTGACTGTCCCCTCAACATCAACAGTTTCAAAATATCATACACTGAAGCAGCCACGATCTCTCTTGCACTCACCTTAACAGCCATGACCCTTACAGTGAACCCATCGTGTCACAGGTCCGCGGCCAGATCATTATACTTGGCCAATTTGAACGAATGTTGCTCGTTCAGTCTGGATTCAAATGGCACGGTCAGTTCAATCATTGTAACCTGATGCGATGATGAAGAATGCTGCAATATGTCTGGCAGTCTTCGAGATTTTCTGATACTCTCTGGATATGCCCCTAGCCCAGGTAAGTCTACCGTCATCTCCCAGTCATTTGCACAGTCAAGAAGAGATGGTAAACTGCTAGTACAAAGTCATAGAAACAGTCGTTACTGATAAACACAACGTTAAGGATGTACAACGATTTCATTGACGTACTTTTCGTCATTTACAAGAATGTCTTCTTACTACCAAGAGATGTTTGACCTGTCAGACACTAAATTTATTGATGTCTGTTGATATTTACTGTTGTGTGTTGTAAATGTTGGTAAATGTAACCAGACACTGCTGGCTGTCAAACATCCTCACATAACAAAGTATAATCACGAAGCCTGAACACACTGGATCCAACTCGACACGTTTTAATCAACCATGTTATTAGAAGAAGAAAAACAGAAAAGAGGAAGTTAGCATAAGGGCAAGCAACTTTAGTAGGAAACAAAATAACCATGGAGATATATATATATATATATATCTATATATATATATATATATATATATATATATATATATGTATATATATATATATATATATATATATATATATATATATATACTACTCGTCAAAAGTCAAGGGCCACTTAGAAAAACCTTGGTTGAAACCATAAAACAAATCTGATATAAACGTAATTGGTATCAGTCAAAACGGGATTTATTGAATACCAAATTGACATGTCACGTAAAGAAATGTAAACACACATTCAAACGCAATGAAGCTGTGAAGTGTGTCACCCACCTTTTCAAAAGTCACGCAATAGATATTGGCTAAATAGACATTTCAAAATCGGGTATGACCACCGTTTACAGCAAGACATTCAAGACAGCGTAGACGCATCGAGTCCACAAGGGTCCGAAGAGTATCTTGAGGAACAGCGTGCCATTCCTGAAGTAGAAATGCAGTCAGCTGTGCAACATCCATTGGCAGGGGGTGATTTGTTGACAATCTTCGACCAAGGACATCCCAGAGGTGCTCAATCGGAGAAAGGTCAGGTGAATGAGCTGGCCACGCCATCCTGATAATCCAATGTTGCCGAATAAACTCATTCACCACACGAGCTCGATGGGGTCGAGCGTTATCATCTTGGAGGATGACATTACCACCTATGGCCTCCAGAGCAGGCTGAACAATTGGTCTCAAGATTTCGTTCTGGTATCTTGGGCCGGTCAAGTTGCCTTGGATGATGTAGAGTGGGGTCCTGCCGTGTCTGTAGAAGCTTCCCCAGACCATGACAGAACCCCTATCATAACGATCCACCTCTCGAATTGTGTCATCAGTTAATCGCTTTCCTTGTCGTCTTCAAACTCGAATCCTGCCATCATTGAATGACACAGTGAAGCGAGATTCATCAGTGAAGAGAACTTGACTCCATTGTTGCCTTGTCCATCGGATGTGCTCGCGACACCAAGCAACACGGGCTCTGCGATGAGCAGGAGTAAGAGGGATTCTGACTGCAGGACTTCGAGCAGCCAGTCCAAATTCATGTAAACGTCTGCGAATGGTGCTTTGACTGACATTAACGTTTACAGTCTGCCTCAGCTGACATCTTAGAGTGGAACAAGTCACTGTTCGATGGCGCAGGGCTAACAACAAGAGGTACCGGTCATCATGTCTATTGGTGCATCTAGGGCGACCTGGCCGGTGGCGATCCTCCACACTTCCTGTGGCCTGAAATATCTCCAAAATTCTTTGGATAGTAGAGTGTGACACTGCAAGCCGTCTAGCAACCTCACGGACAGATAAACCACTTTCAACCCACGCTATAGCCCTCAATCTTTGTAAGGTGTCAAGACTTCTTCTCGGTGGCATGGTTTTTGCAAGTGATGAAACTACCCTAAGTCTGCTGATTGTAAAAGAAATTAAAAGTGAACTCTGT
The DNA here is from genome assembly GCA_024509875.1 of Oreohelix idahoensis. Taxonomy (NCBI): domain Eukaryota; kingdom Metazoa; phylum Mollusca; class Gastropoda; order Stylommatophora; family Oreohelicidae; genus Oreohelix; species Oreohelix idahoensis. The sequence goes on from JAMPIV010012254.1 coordinate 64,514, forward strand.
TCACGAAAAGTCGCCATTGCACGTGGAATGTCAATCAGCACGATTACTTCACCTGTTTGGTTGTACGGAAGTTTGAAAAAAAACAGTTTAAAAATGTGAATTTATGGTCAGCAAACCAAATTGCACGTGATCACCATGGTTGTCGGTGAGTTGTTTTTATGCTTAACGTGCATAGAGGACTGTCAGAGGAAGATATTGCACTCATTTTTACTAAAAACTTCCTTCATTTAATCATTCTATGCGCTTATATAAAAGTGTATTTGTATCGATGTTCTTTCTTACTACACCTGTAGGAAACCACTGTAAAGTATCAGTCTGTATGCTCTGTAAGGAAGAGTGGTGTGTTGTTGAGATCAGGCATGCTCCAGTCTACCCAGCTGTAAATGGGTAACTCACCCTAGTCCTGAGTTAGGGAAGGCAAAGGCTCCAGGGGAAGCAGGCCCTGAACTTGGTCACTTCAGCCGACGCAGGATGGTGTATGTATGAAGTAGAAGTGTAGAGTGTGATTACCGCGAATGGTGTGCTGTTCGTGTGCTGACCAATATAACCACTCACACTTGTCTACAAGGCACCAATGCAGACTGCTGGAATCTTAGTTTACTCAATTTATTCAGAGTTGTCGTTCACTCATGCATAGGGAGGAGAATATAAGCCAGAGTTAATTTGTAATGGGTATATAAAGGATTTCATAAATGTTTCCATACAGCTCTACGGTGATCAGGTTAATTTCACGTAGCCATAACCGCTGCAGGAAAATCTGTCATCTTCGTCGATACCAAACACGACACTAGCATAACGAAGCACCAAAAGTCAAGCTAGGCCTAACCGACGAGAGATCATCAAAATAGGAGCTGGGTTTACCTGGAGTCCGAATCATCTATATACTGACATAAGGAGAGTCTCGAACACAAACTATCGTAGAGACACCATCTCCTTCAGAAGAAATACCACTTCGTAAGACATTTTTTCCTGACGAAAGGACCAGCTCTAGAAAAACGTACCCCGCCATTTGTAAGCAGTACATCGGAACTCTTCACGACTTGTCAAGACAACTCATACTTCCGCTAGACCGGAATACAAGAATCTAGTCCCTCCTACCCATCCAAAATATACAATATAGGACTGATTCTACTTGTACTAATAATATGTAATACATATGAATTCAGGCCATAAACACAATAAGCAAATTAATATATTTTCTGGCCCTAAAAATAAGTACAAACGCAAGCGCAATATCCTTGCGCTGGATCAATATCCAGAACGATTACTCCTATAATCAAAAGTGTGAATCAAACATGGATTATCTCGCTTTTACCATAAACAGCATTTTCATACACAAATGAATGCATGTCTATATTTTCCCATATCAAATAGCCATATCAATTTTTGTAAAATGTGCGTCAAAAATATGCACGCAACAGATTACCACACCCCTCGGGAAAAAAAAAATGGTACTTTTTTTTTTTTTGAAATACATCTAGGAGCAACATACAATAGGCTCACAACGCACCAATAACAATGCGCAGATGATAAGCATAAGTTTATGACCTTAGAGAAAGTACTTCTCTAAGTATAAATATTTCCAGAGAGGTGTCACCAACGCATACTACAATATTAGCAATGACACAATTTCCACATTAGTTTATACGTAAATTTCATCTAAGATATCTTAACATCATGATCATCAAAGACGAAAACCATTGAAAAATCAGCGGTGAATACATATCAATGAACCGCTAAGTAGTGTTACAATCAATATATGATATATTACATATGTGTACACATTTCAACATAGAAACAACTGTATCAAAGTTGTATAACAGTTATGAATCATGTGGGCATCTAGACAAAATATCTGCCATCACATTTTCTGACCCACGGATAGCTCGCACCGAAAAATGAAATGGCTGTAGAGCAATCGCGTATCGCGTTGATCTCGCGCTCTTCAGATTTTTACTTTGAATAGCCGTAAGAGCCTTCTGGTCAGTTTCCACAATGAAATGCGCGCCCAGAAGAAATCTTTGCAGTTTAAGGATTGACCAAACCATAGCCAATAATTCACGGTCTAGGACCGAGTAATTCTTCTCTGCGGCATTTAATTTCCGAGAAATATACATCACTGGATGCAGAGTTCCAGAGTACTCTTGCATTAGTGCAGCTCCAATCCCGGTGGATGAAGCGTCACTACGAAGAATAAATGTCTTATCCTTAGAAGGCAATACTAGGATAGGTGAAGAGAGAAAAGCAATAAGAGAACATGAGTTTGAATTAGAGAAATTAAATTGACATGTATGAGTAATGTTAATCAGGCATCTGGTGGTAATGGTAAACCCTTTGTGTACAAGGTCAAAGTACCAGCGTTTAACCCTACCAGTGATGACATAACATTTTGGCTTTCTAGATTTGAACGGGCTTGTCGATCTCATAATGTTGACAAATCACAGTATGTGAATCAGTTGTCTGAAAATCTAAAAGGGGAGTCTCTGAGTAAGTTATATTTCGTTGAAGAGGCCGACAAAGACAATTATGATGCTGTTAGGGCAGCTTTGATAAAGAGATATCAGCTGTCTGAGGAAGGTTACCGTCTTTTGTTTAAAACAAAACTTGTATGGTTTATAATAACCAATGATAACTTGAGTACCCGTGGACAACAATAATTGTATCTCAAATACTGTGGGGACAAGCCTTACAAAGGTCTTGTATATCTCAATGTAATCAAAGATCACTTGGGTACCTGTGGAAAAATATTTCCCTTTACCAATCACTTTGGGAGACAAGCCTTACAAAGGTCTTGTACATTTTGTTTTATAACAATAACAATCAGAGAGTACTGATCTGTACTATACTATCAGTGTATACCACTATACCTCATATGTCAACTAAAGACATTACAAATGACAAACAAGAAAAGACAATCTGAAAACATTTGCAGAGATCAAATTAAATTAAATAGAAGAAATGAAAAAAATGATCACAGAAACCGTGATGATAACTGCAATAATAAAATGACAAGACAAATAACGCCACAGTGTATAAACATAAGGGTGTAAAAACTGAAATGAAAGAAAAGATGAGACTTACAATTATACAAACAAATCAAACAAACTAAGGGACACAAAATTATTAACAAAAACAACGAAGAAAAGAACACCTCATCACAACTAACAGAAATAGCAGCAAATTGTTGCTAACAAATTTCCAATTAAGAAAATGTGTACCTATCGAATACTAGTACCAGACCAATGTAACTCGGCATACCTTGTACTAGTCACACAGAACATAAACTAATTTAATACATAACAAATAACATGTAAGCATAAATAGCATATAGCATACAATATCATTTATGTCATGAATGGAATGTGTTGCAGGTATAGTGTTGTAAAGCAGGCACAGTTTATTTAAATAATAATAACTTGCCACTTTATTCAGTAATAGATTTAATTCTAAACTATTACACTGTCAATTTTTTCTCTTTTGAGCATATGAAGATCCCACGATGAACTATGCACTTTATGTTCCACAACACTGTGATTCTTCTGTACGTTGAGAAATGTCAACAATATTGCTCCAGATATTTTCTACACTTGATACCACTGTCCTGTGTAATACTGTCTGTACAGCGAAAAAAACTGTCAACAAGCGCTGACCTAGATACAGCATCCTATCGGTAATACAGGTCAAGCTGACATCGACTGTATAGCTGTCCTAATGGTGTTGATGTGTTCAAACAAATGTTCTTTCAGCTGTAAACTGTGATTCTCAACACAAAACTGCGTAAGCTGGACCCAGGAATCTGGCTCGCCACTGTAACGATGTTCTTTCTTACTACACCTGTAGTACACCACTGTAAAGTATCAGTCTGTCTGCTCTGTAAGGAAGAGTGGTGTGTTGTTGAGATCAGGCATGCTCCAGTCTACCCAGCTGTAAATGGGTAACTCACCCTAGTCCTGAGTTAGGGAAGGCAAAGGCTCCAGGGGAAAGCAGGCCCTGAACTTGGTCACTTCAGCCGACGCAGGATGGTGTATGTATGAAGTAGAAGTGTAGAGTGTGATTACCGCGAATGGTGTGCTGTTCGTGTGCTGACCAATATAACCACTCACACTTGTCTACAAGGCACCAATGCAGACTGCTGGAATCTTAGTTTACTCAATTTATTCAGACGTACACACTGGGACATACGAGTACATCATGGTTCGTTGACATATCAATTTGTGGGTATACATAGCAGATCTGAAGTCATGACACATTCAGAAATAATGGCAGTACATCAAAGTTCAATGTCATGATACATTATGGCCGCATTCTCCTATCTGACTAAACGCGTCAGTGAAGGAATCGATAAATAACTAAAGTTACTTGACGTCCATAGTTTGTAGTATAGATTATGAAACCACGAAGGGGGTTTCTAGCAGGATTGAGATCTCTCTGTCACTGTCCGATAATAAGATAAATAATCTGTTCTCTTGGCAGTGATCAAAACATATGATGACCGAAATCCAACATGGCTACCTCCCTGAGTTGTCGTTCACTCATGCATAGGGAGGAGAATATAAGCCAGAGTTAATTTGTAATGGGTATATAAAGGATTTCATAAATGTTTCCATACAGCTCTACGGTGATCAGGTTAATTTCACGTAGCCATAACCGCTGCAGGAAAATCTGTCATCTTCGTCGATACCAAACACGACACTAGCATAACGAAGCACCAAAAGTCAAGCTAGGCCTAACCGACGAGAGATCATCAAAATAGGAGCTGGGTTTACCTGGAGTCCGAATCATCTATATACTGACATAAGGAGAGTCTCGAACACAAACTATCGTAGAGACACCATCTCCTTCAGAAGAAATACCACTTCGTAAGACATTTTTTCCTGACGAAAGGACCAGCTCTAGAAAAACGTACCCCGCCATTTGTAAGCAGTACATCGGAACTCTTCACGACTTGTCAAGACAACTCATACTTCCGCTAGACCGGAATACAAGAATCTAGTCCCTCCTACCCATCCAAAATATACAATATAGGACTGATTCTACTTGTACTAATAATATGTAATACATATGAATTCAGGCCATAAACACAATAAGCAAATTAATATATTTTCTGGCCCTAAAAAATAAGTACAAACGCAAGCGCAATATCCTTGCGCTGGATCAATATCCAGAACGATTACTCCTATAATCAAAAGTGTGAATCAAACATGGATTATCTCGCTTTTACCATAAACAGCATTTTCATACACAAATGAATGCATGTCTATATTTTCCCATATCAAATAGCCATATCAATTTTTGTAAAATGTGCGTCAAAAATATGCACGCAACAGTATTGAAAATAATAGGGTGGCCCTTGACTTTTGACGAGTAGTATATATATATATATATATATATTTATATTTATATATATATATATATATATATATATATATATATATATATATATATATATATATATATATATATATATATATATTTATATATAATATAATATATATATATATATATATATATATATATATATATATATAAATACAAACGACCCCATCAACAACGTCATAACTTGGATACGTTGATTATCGGCTTATTTGATATAGACCAGGGTTTCTCAACCGAGGTTCTACAGTACCCTAGGATTCCAGAGAGAGGTCGCTAGGGTTCCGTGAGAGATTGGGAATGAAAAAAAAAGTTAAATTTTCGCGCGTGCCAATGTTAGCGCACGCAGTGGTGGACAGTGACTGCCAATGTTAGCGCACACAGTGGTGGACAGTGACTGCCAATGTTAGCGCACGCAGTGGTGGACAGTGACTGCCAATGTTAGCGCACGCAGTGGTGGACAGTGACTGCCAATGTTAGCGCAAGCAGTGGTGGGCAGTGACTGCCAATGTTAGCGCACGCAGTGGTGGACAGTGACTGCCAATGTTAGCGCACGCAGTGGTGGAGTGACTGCCAATGTTAGTGCACGCTGTGGTCTACAGTTTTTAGTAGCTTTACAATTCAACATTGCAATACATTTTCATGTTGTAACTAACAAATCTAAAATCAATTTACAACCTTTATTTAAATTAAATGTACCGTGCCTGCCGCAGAAAATTACAAGGTTGGCTTAAAAGTCATTTTTAGTTTTAAATACGGAAGAAGCGAGCCGCGCTGGTGTAATGGTTACCACATTGCGCTGGTAATCAGGTATTCAAGGTTCAAGCCCTAGCTTAGGCTGAAGGAGTGTCATCGATCGGTATTTTGACTGAATAACCTGAACGGCTCCTGAGATAAACCCTCTGTTTATGGGAAGGCGAGAAGCGCCTGACCGGGTTGGAAGGACAGTCCACAAACTCAGCACCCTCGCAATGACATGCTATTGGGCCGAAAGCCCAAGTGCCACTGATTAAGAACAAAAAATGGTAAAGACTACTCTTGCAGATTCCATATTTAATTAGTGTCAGACCTGTATGAACGATGATAGGGGTTGGCGTGTGTAGATGATGATCAACACTAGGGGAATGAATAACACGAACGCCACTGGTTATAGTTCCATAACATTTATTAAACATTCACAAACGTGTCCTGAATATCACTTATATTGGCAAGCATACTGACATCACATCCAGGCTGACATTGCCTGCAGGAAATAACACTCACTACAATAACTAGGGACTGGCCTTCCTGAGGTGCACAGACAGCACACTAAATACCTATATGTGCGTTATACCCTCCTCGCACAAATAAATCAGCATCCAGGTGTATATCATTTATTAGTGATTGGCGGCATGCACATCGCCATATAGATTGACAGAATCTCCTCTCCAGGCGGGACAAAATACTTCGCCTGTATTTATTCCAAAACCAGCTACAAGGCGGGAAACGCGTCGCCTTTCTTCACGGAAGCTCCCGGGGCGGACACGGCAACGCCCTATATTGTTCTCTACAACAGGAATAAAATATAGTTTCCACCATGAACACTCCTAGGCGGGAAAAGCGTCACATATGACATAACAATTATGTCTACGTCATACCTATTAACAAAGTTCCTCCTGGAACACTCTTAGGCGGAAAAACCGTCGCCTGTATGATAATGCATAGCACCTATCACATCGTTAATACAATAATCCCATATATGAATGATACAGTCGCAAATACGAGCTTACAGCTCGGCTTCCAGATACATACTCGAGCGCTCAGCTCAGCTGTCAAACACTGAATCCTCCAGTCACACCAGACTTGTATTCACAACATGCTTTCTCCCAAAGCATGCACAAGTCACCACATGTTGACCTAAAGTCAGACATGAACTCAATCCCTTAGTTACACTTAACCAAGTGTTAGCAACAGTTCAGTGACCCTTAACATCAATCACTATCATCATTCACACTCATGTAACTGTTCTGTGACATCCACCCCCCTCTCCCCCTCTCCAGATGGAAAACAAGGTTTTGCACCGAAGACGAACGAACAACGAACGAACTTTATTTTCAAAGGGTTAAGAATTGGGCACGCAGGCCCGTCTTACATTCTGCCCTTCTTCTCTCTGTCATCTTACATACAATATCCTTTCAATCGCATATGTATTTTGAGCATTAATTAAGCATTCAACATTATCAAGGTAAAATAATAACATACATTTGTAACATCCAGTCAAATCAAATTTAGGTATGTAAAAAAAAGTAAAAAGAAAAAAAAAGAGGGCGAAAAAGAAAAAAAAATTAATTAATTAAAATAAATTTAAAAATTTAAATTAAAAAAAAAAACAAACAAAAAAAAAAACAAACAAAAAACACAAACACACAAAATCTAAACCATTCATACGGTAAATTAGACTTAATTTGAAACGTAATCAGATTATGGTGGCATATAATAAGAGCTCGTGACATTTTGAAAATCTGCTGCTGAATGACGTGGGACTTCATGTGTTGTCAGCGCATGCGGAAAATGTTCTCACAGGTGAGCAACTTTGAGTCCCTAACAGATACTGCCACAGGGAGTGAATTGTTGACGCCTCCACTATACGAGATCCAGCTTTATGACCTATGCACCTTAGGGAGGTAAAGGGTATTGACTAATAGATGAGAATCGTTCATATCGGCCCGTTTTGCATTTTGCCCTTCCTCTTACTCATCTTTTATTGCTAGTTATCCAGATATTCTCCAACATACTTAAGGTATTAGTTTAATGGCGGTGCAACATTACAAGTAGTATAAAAGCATACATTTACAGTATCTGATTACAATTAAGAAGTAAGGTATATTAAAATGAAAAACTAGATCATCAGACCCTCCATACAGTAATATTAGATAATAATTCGAAATATAATCCCTTAGGGCGGCTTTATAATTGGCCCTCAATAATGTATTTGAACAGTCTACGAGTTATATGAGATGGAGAGACTGTGCACGGTTTTTTCAGATCATGTGGAAAGAATTGTTTCCAAAGATGAGCATGTGAGCGAATTTAGCTTTGTTAAAAAGGAAGCGATTTCTAAGGGGTAATATTTTAAGATAGTTATATAGATCTATACAATGTGTTTGGTGTTTATCAGCAACTAGGCGCACTGCACGTTTTTGAAGTGAATGAAACCTTTTTGTGTTGGATATGGAACAACCATCCCAGATTGTGGAACAATAGTCTAGGTATGTTTGTATATGAGATGTGTAGAACATTTTCCGTGCCCCCTCATCCAGGACGTGTTTGATTTTGGCTGATTGGTAAACTTTTTGTGCCGTTAGCTTTGTGAGTGCACTTACATGTGAGTTCCAACTTAGGTGCTGCTCAACAGTTAGACCTAGAGTTTTATGTTCATTTACGTTTTTAATTAGTGATGTTCCAATGTAGAGCTGAAGTGTTGTTTTCAGCGAGTTTTGTAGTTTTTGTCTGGTTGAAATTAACATACATTTCGTTTTACTAATATTTATTTGCATTCGATTCTCGTTGCTGACCTGAGCACAAGCCACAGAACCCCTCATGTACCAACCCATAATTGGATGCAAATATACGGTCTTTCTGAAACAGTTGTCATATTACTTAGACTGGAGCGTTTACACAATAAACAATGGATGAGTCACACTCTAACCCATACCAAAGTTTTCCATACCACCTCTCAGATGGAGCAAATGCTACAACATACTGTCATACCATTCCACTAATGGAGATGAATTATATAGTTTAGTGCAATATCATAACACCCGTGAAAAAAGATTCTTGCAATAACTAACAGTTATTTACTCCAATGGACTATACATTACAGAAGGAAAATTATTAGCAAATCCTATGACACCTGTTATCCAATTAAATACAACATCTTGTGAAAGATGTAGTCTTATACACATCAGTACCTCAGTCAAGTATACTACACAACCAATTAATTAAGCAATAGCCATGTTGCTTTATCACAATGTGTCAGTTATCCGGTGAATAATATGAACAACTATAATTTCAAAATTATAGATGTATGTAATGTATGTACTTTTCTTACTGTATACCACTAAAGCTCTTATTTCTTTATCCATACTGAGAGGATCTAGTTTCCTTCACTCCGATCGCTTTGACCCACAAAGATAAATTCCTCTCATATTCCTTAGTTGTCCAATACAAAACTTTGCTCAATCACAATTGTAACATACATTACTATTACAATAGATGCTATATAGATCCTTTCCAAGAATCCGAAAAAAATTATGTAAATGTATACAATCACATGTCAGTTCCACCAAATATGCTGATGTTATGTTTACACCTGACACTTACAATCACATAAGAAAGACGTCAGCTATATGCTTTCATCACAATTACACTACTGAGGTAATTACCATTACATTGTAAAGGCAAGTGTTACAAAAAACAAATATCACATCTCACTGCCAAAAATGTGAGTCTTTTACTGAGCAGTGACTGATTCCCTTTAAATTCAAAACAATGCAACATCAACATTTTACCCTTATACTACATAGTGTCAGCCACTATAAAGACTATCAACCAATTATATACAATTATATACATTACCATTTCAAAATGATGATCAACACTAGGGGTATGAATAACGCGAACGCCACTGGTTACAGTTTCATAACATTTATTAAACATTCACGTACGTGTCCTGAATATCACTTATGTTGGCAAGCATACTGACATCACATTCAGGCTGACATTGCCTGCAAGAAATAACACTTACTACAATAACTAGGGACTGGCTTCCCTGACGTGCACAAACAGCACACTAAATACCTATATGTGCGGTAGATTGACAGAACACTTCGCAACTTACAGAGTAGAAATTTTTGATCAGACTTTTAGGCCCCACTTCAATAGAGTTAAAAAAAAATTAAGTAGGAAATTAAAAAAAGGAGAAACTGAAGTTTCTTCTACATTCACTACTAACATATGGCATTAGAGATGATATTCTTTGAGAGGAGGAGGAACCACGCAAAAAGAGTAGGCTAGCAAGTTAACAAAAAGTAACAGATACACAGAAAAAGATCATTATCTACGCTAGACAGCGCTGTCAATTATTGGATTACTAGCAATAACCCGTACCCGTTAACTTTGACAGGTTATTAATTATAGTGTGTTGTTTCTGTTACATGTATTACAGACGGTACTCTCATTACTGTGGTCATTTCATTGCAGGCGACCATCATTACATATCTGTAGTGAAAATTATATGAAAGTATTATATATGAAGACATGGAATACGCTAAACAGTTGAGAAAAGTAATTTGTAAAAAAAAAAAATGTCTTTACTCAACTGTTTTTTTTATTCCATGTTGTTTAATAATAATCCACAAACGCCTGAAAATAAATGTTGCTGAAACAATTTCCTACATAAAGTCAAATTTATGACGTCTTCCTGGTGCCATTACTTCCTTAGAGAAGTCAGCAGTTCTATTAGTGGATCAGATAGATTTGATGAAGTCAGCACTTCTATTAGTGGATCAGATAGATTTGATGAAGAAAATCGTTAATGACTTGGACATTGTGAATTGAGACGTGGGTAAAGCTGTGCAAAAGATAATTGAGCAAGTTACGAAATAACAAATATATTAAGTATGAAAATCTGTGCTTGATTTCAGATGTGTTGAATTTTCAGAGGACTTAGAACCGGGTTGCTGGGTTGGCCATGTCCTCAGAAGAGACCCCGATGCCATCACAAGAACAGTTATGCTATGGACCCTTGAAGGAAAACGAAAGAGAGGCCTACCAAAAACAACTTGGCGGAGGACTGTGGCGGCTGAGATGCAAAGAATGAACCAGAGTTGGGGCACTGTACAAAGGATGGCCGCCGACCGAGCAGAGTGGAATCAATTTGTTGTTGCCCTACAAGATGCCACTAGGCGTAATGGCCACTGACTGCTTTGACGGTCGGCGGCTAAGGATCAAAGAAGAAAAAGGAGAAGAACCGGTTCAAACAGTTAACTTCAAGTATGCTCCTGTTGTATGGTGTATATTGGGACAACTGCAACAGTAGTTTTCGCCCGAAATAGCCTATGAAATATTATGATGAAGTTCGCCAGAAATTGGCTCGTTAAGAAAGAATAGAGACCTATTCGGGAAAAGGGCAAGAAGAAGAAAATGCGAATGCTTTCATATAGGGTTAGTAGTAATTAGAACGTGATGATGGTGAACGACGATACACACAAAAACACACAGATGAGATATTAATATTTTAGTTAGTTAAATAGAAAAATGAAATTATGTGAAGCGAAACGATGATGTGATATGATACTTGCTACCAAAATTATGAGTATTCTATACAGTCCATGTGTCTATAAATGCTTTACCCGGGTAGGATGATTGACATGTATGCATAGAATGTTCAATGTAGTTTATAGGATTGTTGAGTGGGTTATCTCTAAGACGATGATTGTTCTGATGACGTACACAAGCCTGTTGTGGTACTGCGAACTTTGACTATATACAGTCCTTCAATGTTTGACAATATCTCTGCAGCGTTGATAAAAAATTGACAGTTGTCGTATGAACAATGTCTGTTGTCTAATTTCCGAACGGTACTGGCCAGACTAGAGATCATCACGGAATGATCTTGGTGTGTAAATCGATCACTTGAGTATGTACGCTGGATTTCTTAAGATACAAGTTGAGTAAGCTGCACTGGATTTCTGTATATCCGGTTCAACTTGATGACTCTGGAGTCTGTTATCATAAAACGCGATTAGGAGTGCGTGGAACGTTGATATACATATGAGAAATATACTTGTAAATATAGAATATTGTTTCTCAAAATGCGCTCTTGTGAATGAGTTGAACTTGATGATATATTGAATATGTAATCAAACTGTGAACTTGGAATTCTTTGATTCCCAAAATACGCTCTTGTTAAATGGTGAATAAAAATGTTCAAGTTGTCTTCATCATGTTCTGTTTTATCCAAAAGTTCAAGTCTTCACTAGATCAAATCATCTTCAACATTGTTTCTGTTTTATACAAAAAGGTCAAGTTCTTCACTTTGCTTCAAGTCGTCAACATTACATTTCCTGTTTTATCCAAAAAAGTTCAAGTCTTAACTTGCTCAACTTCATCAGCATTCATGTTCTGTTTTATCCAAATAGCTCAAGTCTTCATTTTGCTCAAGTCGTCATCAGATATTTCCTGTTTTATCCAAAAGTTCAAGTCTTCACATGCTCAATTCACTCATCATTCCATGTTCTGGTTTTATCCAAATGTTCAAAGTTCTTCTCTTGATCAAGTTCTTCATCATCCGTTTACGTGTTTTGAGCATGGAACCCCATTACACCAGGCTGTAGAAAGAATCCTACATCAGAAAGATTTATTTGGTCTTGAACTTTGTGGTTGCTGATTTTTTCATTGAAGCAGTTTTCAATTCAAGCAAACATATACAAGAAGCCACTGACGACATGCAGAAACACTGTAGTCCTTATTGCGTCTATGTACATCAGAGACTTCCGGGAACTACACGTAACACAAGCTCGTGATCTGATGATGAATAACAAGTATGAAGAGGTGAAAAACTCTAATCAATTTTATAAAGAATGTGTCAAGTAAGACTTTAATGAATGAGTTTATTCCCCTAAAATCGTTTATTATTCACTACAGTATATTCATCCCTTGCGTTCATCAATTAACAAATGAGTTCATATGTTGAAAGGTTGTAGAAAATGTTGCGCGCACAAAAATACAATTGTTATTTATATGTTTTTCATTAAGTCTTACTTATTGTGTCCACAAACAGATTGAAATTATTATTATTCAAAAAACTGATGATTGAGATGGAAAAAGTTTGCTGGCAAAGGACGCATGTACCTATGACAACAGAGAATAAGAAATGACATATGGCCGTCACCAGTACCATTCTTTAGAACAAAATACAAAGATTAGAATAACAACAACCTTAACTAACCCACGTATTTTCCTAGTAAACAAATTCAAGTTGACCGTCTGAAAGTGTACAAACAAGAGGATATACACACACTAACCGGACATGAAATACAACAACGAAAAAATAAAATTAGTTTTTTTATATTATAAAAATAAATGAATTCAAAATGAAGCTGGCCTTACCGCCGTCAGCACATGTTTAATCGGCTTTTGAAAAGCGTGACTTTCCTGGGGCATACCATTATCCAGTTGTATGTGTCCAGGTGCCAAAAACGTAGAGAAAAATACGTGCAGTGAAGAAGCCTAAAACAAAGAGAGACACACTTAAGACGCCATCATTTGAGGAACTGCAGTAGCGACCGATAGCTACACTGCTTGCGTCATGGTCAGTGAACCAGAGCTTACCATGGACCCTACTCACCTCCAAGTGGTGGTCCAGAAACAGGCTGCATCACTGCAGGTTCTGAAGAGTAGTTTACGAAGAGGGAAGGCAAACTCAGGTCCTCCAAAAAAAATGCCATGCTGAAGTCGAATGTGTCGGCCAAAAGGCGCAAATATCACAGCTTCGCTGTAAATGGACACAACCCAACCAACGTTCTTTTCAGGGCGAACGAAGAAGAAGAATATCACTGTATGCGTACTACCAAAAGTTCAATAAAACTGCAATGGCCTGACAGCACCCCTTACTGACCTAACAAAGAAAAGAAAACATGATAAAGTTATATGAATAGCAGAAGCGGAACACGCTTACGACACTCATCCAAGGAACAACTATCCAATACCCAACTCTACAGTACCTGACCTAAGAAACCTTTATTATTGCGTTTAGATGCCTCTGGACAAGAATCGGGTCACCTGCTTCAGCCAGATTACAAGAATTCGAACCTTATATTTTCTAGTTGCATACGGCAGCCGCAACTACAATACCAGTAGAAAGGAATTATTCGACTCTGTGAGATGGAATGTTTATCAACTCGAGAAATGGAATAAGGAGAACATCAAGAATATCAATATGGCGTTTCATTCAGGTACAGACAGACCATGCTCCATATTTCCTTTTCTTGGAGCCAATATTAACGCAAAGATTATGCGTTGGGCTTTGCTGTTAAGCGTGTACTCATTTAAAGTACAACATCTGCTAGGAAGAGAGAATGTAGGAGCTGATTTTATGAATCGAAATTGGCGCAGGGAGGAGGATTATGAAATGGAAGATAGCAATCACTCGTACGCTGCGGATGACAGTAGCTCTATTTTCATAAATGAATATGAAAGGGGTTCACAACCAAGGCCCGACGTACTGTGACGTGGACTGAAAAATATTGATAACAGTAATCTGACAGCCTTGCTTTCCATTTAGTGTCTAACCATTTGCTAAGCCAAATCCACGCCAATTATCTGACTGCATTACATAATAACTAATACCACGCCCTTTTTTCTTGACCATGTAAACAAACAACATTACCAATCTCCGTGACCTGCCAGCATAACAGGCAGCGAGCGCTGATTCGTTTACCTGAGTTCTCACGAGAGCTGAGTTGCCAATCATCGGTCATTAGGCAGACGCGCTGAGAAAATAACGGATTGTTTGAAAAGAGATAAGGGGCGATAATATTTTCCCGACCACCTTTGATGTTAGCACTTCCAAGGAGACAATGTTTTATCTGCGCAAGGAGACGTAATCTAAAGAGAGGCTCGTGCACGGCAAAAAGTTCTGATTTTCGGTCCCATCGCTGATAGAATGACGAAACAAACCTTGATCGCCGAAACGCACTTTTGTCGGAATTCATTGCTATCAGAGGAGCGAATTATAACATCGTCCATGATGAGAACACCAAATCTGATATATATACCGCGCTCTCTCAAATTCAGTTATTAGTCGCTCAGAAATTCTGATAATCAAAGCAAACGACGGAACTAGAACCATTTTATATTCGCAGAATGTGTTAAATTGTCCCGTGCGGGCGATTTCATTTTCTGAATTTTATTTACATAGGGATTGTGTGAGGGGTTGTTGGTATGTGGGTTTTTATTTTATTTTACATTTTATTCACTAAAATTCCCCTAGCGTTTTAAAACAAGTAAATAAACCTAACGCATAGATATTTCTTGCCAGTCTTTCAGAGTAATGGTAATTTCCAATACCCCAATTTTCTTACACAAGAAAAAACGGCTAGCGACTGAGGATTAATAAGTGTGACTGATCAGTGGACCGAATAGAATTCGCATTATATTTCAATGGGGAAATAAAATAAGTGACTATAGTTAATTATTATGTGACTAAACACAGACGCCAGACCAATAGCTATAGTGGTACAGGCGATTTTTGTTAAAGAGCGGCGAAAGGGATAAATTGAATTAAAATTGACTTTTGCGCTGTGCATTTTTCTTGCAACAATAACGTGAGGTCACCAACCAATTTTTCCCGACAAGCAATAAGAGCGGAAAACTACGGTTGATTGGATAGTAGCAATTTTTCATAACTGTTCTTTCTTCCAATATAGCATAAATCACAATAGCGGCCACGTCTAATATTACGAGAAACGTAAACATTATTATTAAATATGGTCTTCGATTTTGGACCTTTACGTCCCTCACAGTTTTCATTCAGAGAAGAGACAAATAGAAACAGTAATATTAATTATAACGAACGTACCCAATTACCAATAATCATATTCATCAAAATTTTCTAGCCCATCTGGGCAACTAAAGAACATTATTCCTGACATTGACAGCCGTACAACGAGTTATCTAGAAAACTACGCTGTTTCAAAATCGGCACTCACCAAGAGAGTCAGCCGATAGATTACATCATTACTAGTTATAACATATTGTAACATTTTCGTAGCAACTAAGGCAAGACAATACAGGAACTTAATTTTCCTCCTTTTTGTAGCTGTAAACGTTACGAGAACGTCTGACTTCAGTAACTATATGCGGTGACACAGACTCATCCAGAAAAAAATTAAACCACCAAATTTTGAGTGCACCTTGTAATTTTTTCGATACCAAGGCTGGACTGGGGCCAAATTTGGGCAAACCCACCTGACAATATCGGTTTCAGACTATTGTAATTTTTCAAGGATACCTAATCCATAATTAGGTTAAGCAAGAGTGTAGTGGCCACAATGACATAGTAGATTAAATATTATTCTTTTGTTACAAACATTGTACTAACCTTTTTGTTTTATTCGCTAACATGAGTACTTTACTGATAGTATTTATGGAGCTTATTCTTTCCCCCATCTTTTCTGTAATCTTGTTATCTTTGTACATTTGGGTTATTATCTTCTTGACCTTTTCTTAACAAGGGAGACACATTATTCGTTATTTTCATATATACATAAACTTGATTTATATTGATGGACCTATATTTTGATAGTTGTAAAAAGAACTTACCAATCTTGTATGGTCAGACTCAGACCCATTAAACCTATTTTTCCACGTTTTTGCATTTTTGTCACATAATTTGTGTGTGGCGTGTTATGTAACTTATCTTTCATATCGGGAGAAAACGTTGTCTTATATTAAAAAATCATCATAACCCTCCACCCCAACGAATCATATTCCTTCAACAAACACATGGGCCCAAGTCCTCCTGTCCACGAGCCATCATGTCTGCAAGTTCCACCCCTCCACCATGTTCTCCTTATCACTTATTCACCACCTGTTTCCAGCTCACCTATCCATGTGCGTTCTTGGACTACATTCTGCTTCTCTTGGTCTTGGGGGTCCAGAATTAAAAACAAGGACTGCCTTGTGAAGTTGACTATCAGATCGAGGGTTTCCTCAGTGTGTGTCCAATATTCCATCTCCATCGTCTTCTTCTCATCTGCTCTTGTTCCACTGGCACTTGTCTAGTTCCTGTCATCTGTTTCTCACGTTGGTAAACCTTGTCATACCATTTTTTTATCCCTCTATCGTACGCAAGCACCCATTTATGACCAGTCTGTAGCTTTATTTGGTTGTTGTCTTTGTTGTTTCTCCATGTCTCAGATCCATACAATATGAACTAACTTCACAATTTGAGTTGAAGATTCTATATTTTCGGCTTTGGATCCTATTTCTCTTGATCTCCAAGATATATTTCCCAATGCAATGAAAGCTCCTTTTGCATTTTGTATTTTTATTGTGATATCACTGTCTGTCCCTCCAACTTTGTCTATATTGCTGCCAAGATATGTGTACGATTCTACATCTTGTATTGGTGCTTCTTCAAGTACAAACCCTGATTTCATTACCTGCTTTGATTTATTTTTCTTTTCCCTGGTGTATTTCAGTGACCTCTCATCCGTTGGTCTTTTTCCAATTTGTCCTGTCATCTGATTAGCTGTTATGGACAGATAGAGCCAAGTCATCAGCAAAATCCAATCATCCTACTTGCTTAGGTCAGATTCCACTGGATTTCCATTTCATGTTAAGTTGTGTTGTTGATGTTCTCTAACCCAGTCTAATTGCGAATTAAGTAAAAGAATAGAGACAAAAGCATTCCATGTCCGCCACTCCTGTTCTTATCCCCATAAATGGGTTCTGTAAGCTGTCCTTCATGAAAGACCTCTGCACCACTGGTCATGTCTTCATATGTTTTCTTCAAAATATTAAAAGATCTTCAGGGGTGCTCCATAATGCCTCTCAATTTCCCAAGCAATTCTCTGTCTACACTGTCAAAATCCTTTGTTCCGTAGTCCAACAAATCCGAATGGTATAATGGTGATGAATTCCGATTCCCGGACTTTGTTCAACTATTTGATTAGTCCTGTCAAAGAGTGCTTATTAGTGAAAGTCTGTTACAGGAACGCTCTTATGTCGAAAAACCCTGCTTGATACATCTCTCAGTTACTGTCGATGGAATCTATTTAATCTCTCAAGGATAAATCCTATTTAATACATTATATTGGCACTGAATGTAACATTTATTCCCTCTATAATTTAATTCCTATTGTAAATTTTCCTTTTTCTTAGGACTTACCGATTATTCTTCTTCCATTTTGTTGTTAACTCTTCCTTTTCCAGACTTTACCAAGTAATTTATAAAAAATCCTGTTAGGCCGTGTAGTTATTGCTTTGATGGCCTCTTGAGTATGCCATCCGGTCCAGACGCTTTTCAATCCTTGAAGTATTATGCTTCATATTTCTTCCTTCGTAGGTCTTTTTCACGTTAATTTTGTAGCTTTCTTATGATGGGGAAGTCCGGGTGGGTTTTACGGAGTGGTCTATTGAGAAGGTCCCAAAATATACTCTCCACTATGCATTGCTCTTGTATATTGCTGAGCAGTTTTGCATTCTTGTCTTTTATGAGGAAACTTGTTTGCTAGTATTTCCCTGTCAGCTTCATTGTGCAGTTATACAGTTCTCTCATATTTCCTTTGGCTGCAGCATCTTCTGCCTCTCTTGCCAACTCCTCAATATACTTCCTCTTGTCTCTTTTGATACTTCTTTTTACTTCTTTGTTTGCTTCTGTGTACACTTCTTGAGCCTTGGCTTTGGAACTTCTGGTTTAGCTTGTGTTTAACTCTGCTTTCTTGCAAGGTAGTCTGTGTATAAAACATAGTCCGTAAAGATATGCCTCCGACAAGAGAAAACTACTCATTCCAGAACAGATCTTCCTCTTACACTATTCCCCGTCGTGGAACAACTATTTCTACACCTTTACTCTCACAATATTTTACCACTATCACCTCTGCTCAGACGACTATAAATATCTTCTAACCTACTTACCCCCCCTTTAAAAAATTACGAAGAAACACAAAACAAATGAGAAGACCAAAGAAAAAAAAAAATTATTTATTTTCGTGACTACCACGGTCACACAAGAAAGACCATTAGCAAGGAACCAATCTTCCCGAAATACCCAGAGTCGCTAGGGTGGGGGAACAAACATTAGATAATCCCTGAGGAACCAAGACTGGACTGGAACCAGACCAAGAAAGAAACACAGTCACAGGATAACATATCCGGAAGCTAAACATCAATCTCACTACCCAGCGATTGGATGAGTAATATCATGTATTGTAGCCCACCGTTCTGGAAAACTTCCATCAAAAATATCCCTGTACTGGGTTTGAACCCGGTACTTACAATTAGAGGTCGGACCTACACCTCCTATCACCAGCCCCCCAGGGTAAAGAGAACGACAAAGTAAGAACAAGTGTTTAAAAGCTTGTTGTAGTGCGCTATTAGGCGCCAATTAACACATTTTGTTTGCCCATCTGCGTCTAGACCAATTTTATGGTAAGCTCAAATTATCATTGGAAAGTGCGAGAAATAAAAAGTGTTGACTACATTAACATTGCATCACACTCCCCATTATTTCAAGTACTTTTGATTCAAATCATGGAAATAAACACTGTCAGACAATTTAACAAAAGCACTATTCAAAATAAAGAATAATTTTTATGCTTTACATAATTTTAAAAAATTAATTGACACAATTAAAAAAAATAATAAACCACTGTTTTCAGTATTGATATGTTATTTTCAAATAGAGTGAATTGGTTTCCTTTTGAAGTAAATAAATGTATTCCCCTAACTTAATTTCTCTCTGCTGTTTACAGTAATTACACGTGTTAAGTTTATTTGTTTTTGTTTCACTTTCGTCTAATATTTTCACATCCCGTCTAACACCTGAACAAGAGGTGTGATCTCTTTGGTCCATAAGTGCTATTTTTGAACCGCTGGACTGCTTATCTCGTCTTATCTTTTTTTATAAATAAGGGGTTGGGGGGGGGGTGGAGAAGTTTGGTGTGAGGTGGTTTGGGGGTGGGAT
>JAMPIV010012255.1:0-107217 GCA_024509875.1 Oreohelix idahoensis
AGCATTCTTTGTAGACTTTAGGAAAGCATTTGATATGTTAGATCACGCTGTTTTAATAAGAAAATTAGAAACAATGAAAGTTAACTTTAAACTAGTGACATTACTTAAATCATTCCTGTCCGACAGACAGCAAGTAGTGTGGTACAATAACTCCTTGTCAAGCCCAACTATTATTGACACTGGTGTTCCTCAGGGTTCTATTCTCGGCCCTCTACTTTTTTCCATTTACATAAATGACCTTCCACTACACATCGAGCACTCATCCTGCGACCTATTTGCCGATGACTGTACCATTTATACTAGTGATAAAAGTTGCAACACGCTAGAAATATTATTACAAAGCGACACAGACAATCTTATTAAGTGGAGCAATGAAAACTGCATGCAAATAAATATCACTAAAACAAAATGTATGATAATATCAACTAGACAAAAATTACAAAACTCGCCGAAAACAACACTTCAGCTCTACATTGGAACCTCTTAACCTCACACAGTGTGTAGACGCATATACATATCTTAACATATTACCACTAAGAAAGCGCCTTCTCTTCAACAAAGCCAAATTTATTCACAAAATCTTGTCACAGAATGCTCCAACGTATCTGTGGCCTATTTTCAAATACAGCGGAAGACGCAGTCAACGCTTAAATAAATTACACATGCCCAAGCCTAGGCTCGACTTATTCAAGAAAAGTTTAGCTTTTTCTGCTGCTCATCTGTGGAATACTCTTCCACACGACTTAAAAAATACTCTTAGTCCATATTCATTCAATCACAGACTTTTCAAATACATCATGAGTGCAGATTATATGCCACCCTAATTTCGTTATGTTCTTAAATAATTACGCTGTCACCTCAGGGGCGCATTCCCATAGTCAGTTATGACTGAAGGGGCTATTATTATTATTATTATTATTACATAACATCATATGTAGGTTTTAAAGTTAATTTTGTCCTGTTTAGTATAAATTATGATACGCATCTGTAAATTTGTGTAACTGTTATTGTACTGTTACAATGTTGGGATTTTATTTTATTGTACTTTCTTGTTATTTTATTATTTAAGTAACATTTAGGATACGTGTGAGAATAAATAGATTAACTATGGAAGAAGAGAGAAAGGAAGGGCAGAATGTTAGACGGGCCTGCGTGACCAATTCTAAACCCTTTGAAAATAAAGTTCGTTCGTTCTATCTATCTATCTATCTATCTATCTATCTATCTATCTATCTATCTATCTATCTATCTATCTATCTATCTATCTATCTATCTATCTATCTATCTATCTATCTATCTATCTATCTATCTATCTATCTATCTATCTATCTATCTATCTATCTCTGATAATGTTTGTACTTTTCAACATATGTTATGTCATGCTTATAAGTAATTAATGTTAATATGAGTGTGCTATATTATTATTTTACTTTACAACGTTGAATTCCTTGAATTTGATATGTAAAATGCATATGAGAATAAATGAATTCAGTATGAAAGGTGAGAGAAAGGAAGGGCAGAATGTCAGACGGGCCTGCGTGCCCAATTCTCAACCCTTTGAAAATAAAGTTCGTTCGTTCGTTCGTTCGTTCGTTCCCTACTCCGGCCCTTCTCCTGTCAGTAACCGTGGAGGGCATGTCTGGTTACATGTTTTCTCTGTTTAGTAATGTGGTAGGGTATGACCTCATTACATATCTTCTACTTCAGACTTTTCACAACCCAGAATGCTTCGCGCACATCGAAAATAATCTGCCTAGAAACAGGTAGGGGGCGGGCGTCTCCTTTTCGGCCCCATCACATATCTCTCTCCTGATTTTGTTGTCGTCCCGACAACATCACTCACTCTGGCGCTTCAGTTGTAACCTCTCAGATCGTCTCGGGCAGGACCCTCTATTGGCTGCAGGGCATACCAGCCTGGTTCGGGCATTAGACCATGCACGTCCTCCACAGGATCTGTCTCATCTGGCGAAGCTGGTGCCTCAGGTAGGCCTAGTGTAGCATCTACCAGATTCGGAGAATCATCTTTGTCCTCACTTCGTCTCAGTTCGTGCGCCGCAACCCTCATCTTCAGATCTTCGTTGCCTGCTGGCCTTATCACATAAGGACCACCGCTTGCTTCTGGTATTGACGATACAATGAATTCGTCGTTGGACCACACGTCTTGTATTTTGGCCCTGTCAGTGTAGTGCACTCTTTTCCGCACTCTTTCACCCACTCGCAATGGTGTGGGGCCTGGAAGCTAATTACTTCTCTCCCTCCTGTCAGCGGCCATTTTCTGCATTCTTTCTGCAGCTTTTTGGTGGGCTATGTGCAACCTCTCTAGGTGACCTTGCAGCCACTCGTCAGTTCTCCGGCTCTTCATCTGGGCGCGTGCCTATCATGAAGTCTAGAGGAAGCCTCGGCTCTCTGCCGAAGAGGAGGTAGTATGGTGAGTACCCTGTCGAAGAGTGGGGGGTAGAGTTGTAGACCATAACCACCTCCGCTAGATGCTCAGACCACCTTCGCTTCTGGTCGGCTGTCATGGGTCTCAGCAGATCATGCAACGTCTTGTTGAAGCGCTCGCACTGCCCGTTGCCCTTAGGATTGTAAGCTGTAGTACGGCTCTTGTGGACTCCATATACCTTGCACAGCTCTGCGACTACCGCTGACTCGAAGTTCCGGCCTTGATCAGAGTGTATCCTCTGAGGAGCTCCGAGATACTGGAACCACTTTTCCACCAGGGCCTTGGTGACTGTTGTTGCTTTTTGGTCTCTTGTTGGTATAGCAATGGTGTACTTGCTGAACACATCTGTCAGCACTAATACATTCTCAAACCCTTTGGAATCCCGCTCTAGCAGTGTGAAATCCATTGCTACCACCTCAAGCGGTCTGGAGGCAATCAAGTTTCCCGATGGCCCATGAAACTTCAGTTGAGGTGCCTTGGCGACGTTACATCGGTTGCATCTGCGACAAAAGACGTCAACATCAGCTGTGATGCCTACCCAGAAGCACCTACTTCTCAGCAACTGCAGCATGCGCTCTCTTCCCTGATGGCCCACCCTGTGAGCAGAGTCTAGTATCCGTGGTTTCATGGACTCAGGTATTACCAGTTGTTTTATGCTGGATCCATCTGATCCCTTCACTGTCCGGTATAACAACCCATCTGTCACTTCGAGCCGGTTACTCTGATTAAGTAGTTTTCTTGCAGCCAAGGGGATCTTTCGAGCATCTTTTCCTGCAGGTCTGGTGCCATCCTTTACCATCTTCCTATCCATCGCTACCACATCATCCGCTCCCTGGAGATTTATCAATTCCTCACGCGAATAGGTGGGAAATGCTTGAGTGGTTGCTGGTGCTGTGGTTGATTCGGCAGGTACCCTTTCACTGATATCTTTCTGGCTTGTTGCTGTCATCAACCCTATCTCATATGGTATCTGGGTAAACTTTCCGATAACCTCAGCTGTTATGCCACTTATTGCAACATCTGCGTCATCCTCCAGTTCCTCGCCTGCGGTTTCAATAGGAAAACGGGACAAATAATCTGCATTTCCATTGGCTCTTGCTGCCCGATGTCGGATTGTGTAGTTAAACATCGCCATCTGGGCCATCCATCTCTGCTCTATAGCTCCCAGTTTAGCTTTCTCCCAGAAGGCCAGACCCCTATTGTCTGTAAATACCTCTACTTGTGATCCTAGCAGGTAACCTCTGAACTTCTCAGTCATGGCCCACTTAAGACCTAGCAGTTCCAGTCTCATAATGCTTTTTGAGTTTCTTTCAGAGGGTCGAAGTGTGCGACTTGCATATGCCAAGACTTTCTTTGTTCCATCTTGTACTTGCGAGAGAATTGCTCCCAATCCTTCAAATGATGCATCTACCTCCAGGATAAATGGTAGCGAGAAGTTAGGGAACCCTAGTATCGGTGTGGAGGTTAGTGCCTTTTTCAGTGTCTCAAAGGCTACAGCACACTCTTCTGTCCACAACTCTCCTATGGGTGACTTACTTCGTCTTTTAGTCTGCATGCCTTGATTGAGCGCAGCTACTAAATCATGTAGCGGTTTGGCTATCTTTGCAAAGCCCGGCACAAATCTGCGGTAGTAACTGGCCAATCCCAGGAATGACCGTAACTCAGTCTGGGAACGTGGTACAGGGGCCTCTTGAACAGCCTTCACCTTGTCTTCCATAGCTCCTATTCCGTCTGCTGATATAGTATGCCCCAAGAATTCAATCGTCGTCCTAAAAAGCTTACACTTTCCTCCATTCAACTTCAGCCCTAGCTGGCGTAGCTTAGAGAATACTTTCTCCAGTCGGCTCAAATGATTAGTGAAGTCAGCAGAGTACACCAAAATGTCATCAAGGTATACTAGTATCAGCTGGAACACTAAATCATGCATACTGCTCGGCATTAATCGTTGAAAGGTGCTGGCCGAGTTGGCTAAGCCCATAGGCATCCTGGTGTATTCATAAAGTCCAAAAGGGGTAGTGAAGGCGGTTTTCTCTTGGTCTTTCTCATCCATTGCTACTTGATAGTAACCACTTGCCAGATCAAGCGATGAGAATATCTTTGCTCCTCCTAACGCATCCAGGTACTCATCTACTCGGGGTAGAGGGTATGCATCCCTCTTCGTCTTGCTGTTGAGTGCCCTGAAGTCTACGCAGAGTCTAAGCCGACCATCTTTCTTCCGGACCAAAACTATTGGGGAGGCCCAAGGACTGCAACTCTCCTTGATTATTTGTTTGTCAAGCAATCCTTGTAGGTGATCCTGTACCTCTTTATAGAAAGCAGGAGGTATTCTCCTGTAAGGCTGCTTAACTGGGGTGTCATCTGTTAATGGGATGGTGTGCTTTACCCTGTCCGTGTACCCTACATCTGTCTCATCTGTGGCAAAAAGATCGGCATAGCGTCTCAACAATGCTCTTACTTCCTGCTCCTCAGTCTCACTGCTCTCAAACCCGGTCAGGTCAATTTGGCACATCTCTTGCTCTGGATTCGTGTATGGTGGACTTGCTGACATTTCTACCTCTTGAGCTCCTACAACTCTGAAATATGTGCTATAGTCCACCCCAGCTTCTGTCAGTATTCCTACTTGTGTCCCGGGAGCTAAAAAACAAGTCCTCATCTCCCAAATTTATGGCCTGAATATCACAGGACCCACTTCTAAGAACAGTCAATGTATGACTCATAATCAGCCCTCTGTGTTCTAAGTCTCTGTTTGGCTCAAAGAGAAAAGTACTTTCTGACTGGCCTCCTCCCCTGCATTTGACTGTTATGGCCCTGATCGATCGAGCAGGTATGTGGGTTTGCTTTCTCCCAGCTACCCATACTTTTATAGAGTCTGATTTCTGCGTCATCTCCTGATCCCTTGGAGGGTCCCATTTTAGTATGTTCTGTATGTTTGGGATTTCCACAAGGACATTAGTACCTATAATCCCTGGTGTTTTCTTCTGGTTTCTAGGTCCTTGTACTTCCTTGACAACATAAACCCCACAGTTTTTCACTACTGTGCACCCAACTTGTATGTCCACCACTAAGTGACCAATATATGGAATGGTGGCACCATTTGCTGCTGTCAGGCGCACCCATCTACCCTCATCCAAGGGGAGCCCTCCAAACATCTCCCTGAAACATTGCTCTGTGATGGTAGACACCTGTGAACCTGTGTCAAACACACAATTTACCTCTTTCCCTTCCATCAGCACTACTCCTTCAGGCCGACCTCCTACCATCTTGATCCGGTTTTCTTGGTGCTCTCCCTTCACGTGTCTTTCTTCAAGCTCCTGGGGATTTGGTCCGCTGCTGGTCGACATTTCCTGTGATGGTTGAATCTCTAACCTTCCTTCTGAGTGGCGGTCCTTCTGCCTGCGCTCCACTTTGTGTGATGCCCTAGCCGCAGAGTTACCAAACGGACAGCTCGCCACTAAATGTTGTGCTGACTTGCATTGGAAACATCTTCTAGGTAGAGGACCACATGGACACCTGGCAGCTATATGATTCCCAAAATCAGCGCAGTTATAGCACCTGATTCTCTGGCTGCCATTCCATAAATGACGTTTCTTTCTACTTCTGTACCTGCGGCTGTCCCCATGGCGTCTAGAGATGGTCCTCCTGTTAATGACCCCCACTTGCCGCACCAACATCTCAGTCTCCCTATTATTTGGAGAAACAGGCCCTTTCCTTCCATTTACATTCTTCCTCATGCCAACCTGTAATTGTCTGCTCCCTCTACCTGTACTCTTTCTATTTGAGTCACAAAGCTCCCCTTCCACAGCCTGACTCCCAGCCACAGAGGGGTCTAGTTTAGTGCTTGTTGTGGGCATTCCCTCTGGACGTGCCCTAAATTTTTGCACCGAAAGCATCGGATGGCCCTCGCCGGCCTTCTATGCCTATCTTGCATTTCAGCCATCTGGCGCTTCAGCTGTGCGACCTCTGCACTGAGTTGCTCCACTTCGGCATTTCCTTCATGTGACCTGGGTGCCATTTCTTCGTCGGATGCGGTGACTGTGGCTATCCCAGCTCTTGCTGTTTGACCACTCCCAGTCCATCTCAGAGCATCATCTCTTATGGACACAAATGATACTGCAGGGTCGTGCCGGACCCTGTCCTCCATCATTCTCCGCGTCAAGTCGTCCCTCAGACTGGCAACAAACTGGTCCCTTAGCACTGTTTCGTCAAGCTTGACACCACTGGCTTTCTCCTGCGCCCCTGCTGCCTGCTCAAATATCTCATGCAGCCTATAGGCAAACTCACGCACCGATTCCCGTGGCCCTTGGTACGCTGAATAAAATAGCGCCATTAGTTATTGGGTGCTCCTCGATTCTCCATACACCCTGAGTATGGCCTGAAGCATTGCCTCCGGGTCATTGTCTCTTACTTGTATCCGCAGCTCCCTGCGGACAACTGGGGTCACACTGTCGAGTATCACATCGGTTTGATCCTCCTTACTCATGTAGCCGGACCTCCACGCAGCTCTAACCTCCCTTGCATAGTCCTCCGCGTTTGGCCCTGTGCGTTCTCCAAAAGTTCTCACTTTCTTGTGGGTTGACACCAACATGTACTGTCCGTGTCCTGCCTGGGGCAGTGGACCTGCTACTGATCCCTCAGTTTGCACCACTGATGCACCGACCACTTGTGTTGGATCTACATCCTCATGCTCCCCTTTGCTCGTAGCACGTGTGCTCCTCGCGGCCATCTTGCTGCCGGACCGCACTGCTGGGTGTTTACACTATTTGTTCGTTTGCTGTTTGCTCGGTGTCACTGTCTGCCTGATCCTGTCGACGACGCCAATTGTGGTAGGGTGGGCGAGATGATGATGATGATTATATTGTGAAGTGTGATCACTCTCTTGTCACACTCGCACCGACCCGAACAACAATAAAACTCTTGATTCTAGAGGCAGGGGCTATATTTATTTTTACAACCCATTCAGTGACAAAGCAAACATTAAACAAATAAACTAGCAAACATAACAAAACAAAACAGAACAAAACAAAACACCCAACAGTGCCCGATGCTAATCTGAAGAAGCAAACAAAGCACAGAATAGTTAAAATCATAATATAATACTGAATGAGAAACACCACAACTATATTTTTAAGGCATTATTATGACCTCATTACATATCTTCTACTTCAGACTTTTCACAACCCAGAATGCTTCGCGCACATCGAAAATAATCTGCCTAGAAACAGGTAGGGGGCGGGCGTCTCCTTTTCGGCCCCATCACAGTAACAGTATATCGTATCCATTGTTACTTTCTCTCTTTAATTTTCAGCTGTATTTAGTGAGTATTAAATATTATGGACATTGATACATCGGTGTAAATATTATGGACATTGATACATCAGTGTAAATATTATGGACATTGATACATCAGTGTAAATATTATGGACATTGATACATCAGTGTAAATATTTTGGACATTGATACATCGGTGTAAATATTATGGACATTGATACATCAGTGTAAATATTATGGACATTGATACGTCAGTGTAAATATTATGGACATTGATACATCAGTGTAAATATTATGGACATTGATACATCAGTGTAAATATTATGGACATTGATACATCAGTGTAAATATTATGGATGCACTCCTTTAAATCCATTATTATTAGTCAGGTAGTAGAAAAGTTTTACATCTAAGTACGCAAAAAATGACTAAGGCCACATTGAATAAGGTGTTTGGGTTAGTTCAATGTTGTACCAAATATCACTATTGCCCAGCGATACTACCATCAGTCAGACAAAGGTATCGAACAGCTTTCAACATTTCACTACAAACAAATGGAAATGAAATTAGACGCAAAATAGATGAGGTCTTAAGAAGAGAGCAATCGCGCAGACACAAGAAACCAAGATTAAAATAATCAGCAAGATAAAGCGCAAAAGAAACATCTAAAAACGTAGCAGCAACAGTAAATTTAACTTAGAAGAACACGAATACAGAGCGAGAAATGACCCGATAAGCTGATCACGTGGAAAGGGACAAAACTGAAATTGCAAACTGTCTGAAGACACCAAAGAACGTCAGAAGCTGAGATATATCACTGTACTGCCAACAGCGTCGGCGAGGAACTAAGTGATGATAATGGGGCTAGGGACATATCTAGAGAGTATCAGAAGATTTCGAAGACCGCCAGATATAGTGCTGCATTCCTCATCATCTCACCAGATTATAATGATTGAGCTGACCATGCCATTTGAATCGAGATTGGACGAGCAAAACTCGTTCAAAGTGGCCAAGTATAATGATCTGGCCGCGGAATTGAGACGCGATGGCTTCACTGCAAGGGTTATGGCTGTTGAGGTGGGTGCAAGAGGTCTCATAGTACTGAATGTATATGATGTACCGAAACTGATGGGGTTGAGGGGACAGTCAAGAACAAGGGCACTTAAGAGGCTCAGCGAAACAGCGGAAATGCATCGTGCTGGCTGTGGAACAACCGCAACGGGCTATGGAACTCGGGACAGTAGTTTTTTTCAACATAGGGGTTACTTTCACAATTGCCTCCAGCTGGGAGAAAAGAGGAGTGAATTTGAAAGCTGGAACCATGGTGGAGGGGGTTCAAATCTCTGCACTAGACAACAGGAGGCTGACACTTGGGAGTCATGAACTGAGTGGGCCCGTCCCCCTTAGAGTGTAAAGGAGATTAAGGAGCCGAAA
Source organism: Oreohelix idahoensis (assembly GCA_024509875.1). Taxonomy (NCBI): domain Eukaryota; kingdom Metazoa; phylum Mollusca; class Gastropoda; order Stylommatophora; family Oreohelicidae; genus Oreohelix; species Oreohelix idahoensis. The sequence continues at coordinate 9,146 of JAMPIV010012255.1, forward strand.
CACTTGAGCTACGAGGGACCCCATCTGATGATCAGATTGCCTCCTGTTGTATCGCTGTGTATAGAGTTTCGTATCAATGAACATAAAACAATTTTAGTAATGCCGTTTGAAAAGATCTTAATAAAGCTTCATTTTATGTAGAGCGTATATCAGAATCTAAATAAAAAATTTAGTAACGACTTAATTAGTAATAACCTCAGCAATTACCACTTTTATTACCTTATTAAATGCCCATTTAATTTCATTCGTATCCACAGAAATGGAAGGTTTGATTGACAGCCTAAATCAGGACAAGTGGCGGGAGGCCCAGGTGGCCGACAAGACAGGTACATGTAGTATTACTGTTGTTGTTCTTGCTGATGATAGAGATGGTATGGCTTGTATACTTTGTTCGTGCTGTTGATGGCTTGTACGGTTATTGTGTAGAAATGACTATATTTAAATGATTTCTTATGGATTACAAACTTTTAGTACTTGGCAGCAAAGAACTGTACCGCTGCTGTAACAAGCGCGCCGTTAAAGGAACAAATTGCGTTGCACGCGTGCTAGCAATCTCATTCTGTAAAACAATATGCTGCAGAGAACACCAGTGCAAGAATAAATGTGGCATTTTATGAGAATAAATGCAGCAAATGATGATCATGCTGCTGCATTAGGAAAAAATTTTATACAAAATGTAGGCTCATACGTTTATCTTGATAGCAATACCAGACAAAATTAGAGGAATATATGATGACATCAAATAAAATTACAAGAGGCAAAAGGAGCTTTCACTGAACTGGAATACATGTGGACCTTTTAAAACAAAATCAAGTTTAATATACAAATAAGAATCTTCATCTGATATGCCAAGACAGTAATATTGTATAGCTCTGAAACAAATACCACAACCAGAAAGTTGCAGACTTTGCGTAAATGGGCACTTACTAGAATAGAAGGAGTGAAATCTTCATCTTCTTGGATCCTGAATCCCTGACTGACAAAGCAGTCAGTGGCCTTCACACCTAGTGGGGTCTTGTGGGGCAGCAAAAAACTGCACCCACTTTCCTCGGTCGGTGGTCATCCTTCGTGCAGTGCCCAAACTCTAGTTCATGCTTTGCATCTTAGCTCCTTCAGTTCTCCCCCAGGTTATCCTTGTTATGCCTCTCTTTCGCCGCCTTTCTGGGGTCATAACCTAGCAGTTCTTGTGATGGTGTCAGGGTTTCTTCTGAGGACATGACTAACCCAGTTCCAGCGTCTGTCCGCATTGATGGTTTACATATCGTTTTTGATAAAAAGACTGCACCGAGTAAGCTATTCCTGGTTGGAGATGGTATTCTGCCAAAAAAGTCGAAGAATTTTCCATAGACAGGTTGTGTAGAAAGAGGATTATTTGGACATTTCCTTTTCTGTTACTCTCCAGCATTCCGCACCGTACAAATGTACAGAAAGTACAAAACTGTCTTGTAATTTTAATTTGGCGTTTGTGTGCACTGAGAAGATCTCCAAATGTTGTTTAGATTTGCATTCTGTTACTGATGTCTTTGCTTGTTCCGCTGTCTGGTGTTACTATGCTTCCTAGATACGTACATGTATCTTTTCCAGCTTTTAGTTCCTTATTTTAATAGGCTCAGGATTTATTATTAAAGGACTGAAATGGTGTGATAAAATCAACACTATGGAACTAGTGGAAATAACGAGATAAATACTAGTGAACCAAGAGGTGAGGACAAGTCGCTGGACACACATTGAGAAAACTAGTTCATAGCATGACAAGGCAGTACTTGTAGAGGAGACAAGAAAGTAATTTTTAAAGGGAACGTGAGACTTACATATAAAAGTAATAAAAGATACATAGAAAAACCTTGATGGAATGGTACAGGTAAGGAAAGTTTGGCATAAATTTGCTGAATGTCTGTGCTCCTTAATGGGCTGATAGGTCATGCATAAGTGTACAGCGATGCGATTTTTCAGAAGAATGGGAAGAATGACGTTTACAGCTAAGATAGACACAGGATAATGCTTGAGAAAAGTGATGAACAAAGAAATGTACTCACAAAGATAAGAAGTAGACAATCAACGTTCATTAGCCATCGGATGAGAACATAAATACTTAAAAAAAAATATAACAATAAATTGGTTAAGAATAAAGAAAAAGCAGTAGAGAAAAACAGAAAAGATATGGATATCTTGACATTATGGCATAAGGGAGTTAACAACTGACAGATACTTCAAAAATCAAGATCTGTGGAGGGACAAGGTCATCAACACATCAAGACAACACATGAAATTACTTGAAAGATAGTTTTATGGCTGACAGTACTAACTGAAAACTCAATATACTGCTGAAGAATGGCAGGTTTGTAAAATTTGAGGGACGGTGTTTTCATTCCACAGATAACTGAAAACAGGGAGGTTTATAAACACGTACCTTCTTTTTCCAGGTTAAGTACATCTTGGAGAAAGAAAATACCAGATGTGCCTTATAGAATATAGAGCCGAAGCCTTTTGGCGAAGGACCATATCTCATGTGACCATGAAAGGGGTCATGCCTTCAAAATTACACTATCAAGTACAATAAAACACGATACAGACCGGTGTACAAACATTGACTACATCAATGGCTGGGCATGTAAACTTGCAAACCAAATAATTACGCTCCTGTGTTACTAGAGAAAATTTTATGAATTTTGAAATGTGCGTGCCTCGAGGAAATGAATCAAATAGTTTATAGTAAAAAATATGTTTTTAAATATATACAGCACTTCCTTTGTTCAACTTTTAAAAAATGCGAAAACGGGTACTTGTTTAACTCTTAAAGTAAGTGGTGGATTTTCCCATGTTTGATGCTAGAGATTTTTGTGTCGCTTTGACCTTTCATTTAGTTGTAAAGTATAAGGATCGGTTCTTCTCAAGTGCTTTAAAAACATGGTAATGTTATACTTAAAGAAGATTAATCAAATGTGGACAAAACAAAACATAAACTTAGTTCAAATATGTTGGCCCCAAAAAAACTGCCTTCCATCACGAGCGCATCGGGAAATCGGCCCTGAATACTGGCCTCTCGTCCTGTCAGGGTTAAAATGTGTGATATCTCATTCATATTTATTATCAATAGGTCCCCGCGGAGCACAGTCCTGCAATGAGCACACATTAAGCTTTCCTGACCTATATCTGCCGTATTATGTTCCATGTATTATTTATGATCTTTAAGTCTGTCCCCAGTTCTTATCTTCATTTCTGTCTTTCTCTGTATCTTTTATCTTGGGGATTCTAGAAAAAAAAACTGTCTTTCAATGCTATCGGTTTGTTTACTATCTTGGTTTTGTTCCTCTCCTCTTGTTCCACTGTTATTTGTCTGCATCTTTTTATTTGTTCCACTGTTATTTGTCTGCATCTTTTTATTTGTTCCACGTTATGGATATTGTAAACTCGGGGTATTGCTTAAAAAAAAACAGTCAAAAAAAGGAGTACAAATGATCCCTTTATCAAAATTAGTCTGGGGAAAGTCTTTACGATAAATAGCAAAATCGTATACATCAATAAAGGACAAACTATGCTGTCAAGGCCCATTGACTAGTCAATAACGTAGATGAGGTATGTGCCCGAACAGTACAATGTTATTATTTTTACTTTGTCTTTTTCTTACGTGTAGCTTAATGCCTCTGCTCTCTGCTGTCTTTCTTACGTGTAGCTTAATGCATCTGCTCTCTGCTTTCTGACTTTAAAAAAAAAAGGAAAAAAAAGATAAAATAGTTTTAAAAATATGTAAAACACGAACAGTGCTTACAGATGAGGCTTTTAACGAGGAAATATTTCCCCAAACACATCTTCCTAAGCAGTTGTGATGTTTACAAGTTAATCTTTCTGTTTACCGCTTTTACCTCTCTGAAGAAACTTTGTTTTGGCGGAAATACGACAATTACTAGCAGTGCAATAATTTACAACACATTTGTCAAAAAAACATGAAAACTTTGCAACACAGCCAAGGAATATGTCAGGCTACACTTAGAAATAATGACATTTTGTTGTAGTAACATAATACGAGACTATAGAGAAGAGGACTGTGAGATAATTTTCTAATACATAAAGAGCATATATACTAGAAATTTTCGTGGAAAGATTGTACTTCATTTCGCAAAAGCAAAACACGGCAGTCGATCAGTCTTCTAACTCATTCTTCTGTTTGTGCACATTCATTCATTAACCCTTTAGCTGTCTACGGAGCACAGAGCTTCAACAAATTAAAACCAGACGCCAAGCCTTCGTGCCCCGTGTCATCATTTACAATTGATGAAAGGGACGCGGGAGGGGGGTTGAGTGGGATTAACCATTTGATTTGTCTTTTCTTTCCGTTTAACCCTTTCTGTCTGATGCAAGTTTTAGGTTTTACCCGGACACTAAAGTGAATACCTATTTTTGTTCTTCGCGTGTGATGCTTTTAAAAGAAGCAGTAGACATGGTTATTAAAAAAATAGAACGTAATATAATATTTTTTTCTACATTGGCTGAAGAGTCTGCGCACATGATGTGAGTTTTGAATACAACATTTAGTTTTGTTTTATTTCATTCATGTAAAACGCCAACACGATCAATTCTGACAATAACCATAAGGTAACAATGTACCGCATAGTGGCGCACTGTAGGAGTCTTGGGGTTGAAAGAGTTAATATATCATTGTTAGTATAATGATAGTAAATGTAATGCAACCATTTTGCTTCTCTTTAATGCTTTGTTTAATCTAAGAATAGTTTAAATCAATGTTTGAAATAAGCATAATGCAACCACAAACTAGGCTAGTTATACATACCAAAGCTGATTTTGCCATACCTTATTGTTTAATTGACTAAACGATTTTAGAAACTGCTTCAAATCAAACTTCCAGAACAGACTTAATACACAGCCAGGCAAATAGAGTTATTACTTGTGCAATGAAATTAACCCACACAAATAAAATAAACATTTTAAAAAAAAAACTACAGCAAATGTATTGCAGAAGTGGCTACAAGAGTCCTACCATAGTTTCGGAATTACAAACAACCCAACAGACCTTATCCTTCTCGTACCAGAAAAGAAAAAGATAACAGTCCTAAACGATAAGCATCAGGCTGTCAAAGTAGAGAAGAACGAGATTACACTATTTCAGAGATGATGAAAAACTGACGGCCAAACGGATGTTAAAAGAAAGCAGAAAGCTGTGGATTGCATTCATAAGGTGTACAGAGTCGCAGAATGGATATATATATATATATCACTGGTAAATTCTAAACGTTAAAGCTGAGGCAGAATAATTGTTTACTGGAGTTGATTTAATTGCTAAAGAGATGATTCTCTCGGCCTAATTGTGTATTCTAGCTATTATGTAAATGTTTTTTTTTTTTTTTTTTTTTTTTAAGGAGTTGACCAGGCAGGGATTATATATTCCAGTGCCAATCTAACATATTCTTCATAGAGCAGCTTCAGTATTTTCGTGATCTGCAGCCAAAGCAGTTTCTGCTATCTTTGTCATTAGGGCTATGCGCCGTCCAACTTTATTTATAAGCTGTATTTTTTCACATTAGTCTGCTATCCAATGTAATTCTAGAATGTGGGATTCTTTTCTTCTAACACCTTTTAGTTTAATAATAACTTTTCAGCTCCTTGTCTGAGAATGTAGAAATTGTGTATGTTTGTTTACTTTATTTATTTACCTGGGTGTTTTTTGTTTTTTTTTCGTAAAACATTCTGTGTCCTATTGTTTGTTGTTTCAACACTTTGTTCTGCAACCCAGAGGGCTAGATCGTCAGCATGTAGCGACCTACGAAGTTTCTTGAATGGTTTGTGCATTATCTTCTTGTTATAAATCAGGAACAACGTCGGTGATATCACAATCCCTTGTGTCACTCTTTGTTCTAGTTTTATTCCAGGATTACTTACCTTTCTATCTCCACTCTGACTTTCATGTTCTGAAAGAAGTGGTTTATCTATTTATAGTGTTCTACAGATGCAAAATGGAATAATAATGACACACTGGACGTCATGGAAAAGTCAGTATTGACAGCTAACTGGATTTTATTATATGGTTCCTGTGTCCAAAATGTCTTGACAGTTTCTACTGATACTAGACACACTGCTGGCTCCATGCAATGAGTTAAGCAACTGTTAAAATGTCGTTACGTGAAGTCAAATAAGCAAGTCCATGTGAGTAGTATAGTAGGCGCAAAACGGGTCGTATTCTGGCGGAGCGTGACTTTTATATAGTCTGGGGGAGCGTGACTTTTATATAGCAATATATTAATTCGATAATGGCGGGTGTGTAGGTTGTGTGTTGGTGTGTTGTTTATAAAATTTATATTTTACGAACAATATTCATACAATATATATATATTACAACAGTTATACGATATTTTACAAACAGGTAGACAAGATAGATAACAAAGGTTTTAATTGTAATAAATATATTTTTATTTTCAAATAACAGTAACAAAAACATATGAACAGGGTCACATATTGGAACCCGGTTATGTTAGATGGAAGAGGGAGGTGTGTACAATTGTTTTATTGGTAAACAAAGTATTAAACATTATATGAACAGGATCACATATTGGAAGACGAGTATGTTAGCCGGAAAGAGGGAGGCGTTTACAATTTTTTATTTTCAAACAACAGTAACAAAGGGGTCATAATGGAAGAGAGCTATTGTTTTAGATATTGAGGGGAGATGTCGTCACGTTGTCGTCGTCGTGTCTTTTTATGTAAAAATAGAACAGAGAATTGCGGTGTTGGGTGTGTGCCCGCGTGCGTGCGCGTGTGTGTGTGTGGGTGGTATTGCTTTTGGTTTGTCTGGTGTGTTGTGTGTAGGTATTTTAATTGTTGTATTGTGCTGGTATTGTGTTGTTTCTTCATACAATATATATATTCATATACACAACAGACATAAAAATCGATAAAATCCTGCACTCTTGAGATAAAGAGGAAAATTAAAAAAATCGATAAAGTCGCTTAATATGAGGTTTATAGAGGAAGAGCGAGGTGCGGTGTTGATTTTTGAGTGCGCAGGGGTATTGGTTTTGGCTGGCGAGGGTGATGACGCATGGGTGTGTGTTGGGGTGTAGCGCCGGAGTAAGACAATGTATAAACGGTGTGGTGTGGGTGGTATTGCTCTTGGTATGTCTGGTGTGTTGTGTGTAGGTATTTTAATTGTTGTGTGTTGTTGTATTGTGTGCCGGTATTGTGCTGGTATTGTGTTGTTTCTTCATACAATATATATGCATATATACAACATACATAAAAATCGATAAAATCCTGCAATCTTGAGATAAAGAGGAAAATATAAAAAATCGATAAATTCGCTTAGTATGAGTTTTATAGAGGAAGCTGGATAATGAGCGGGGTGTGGTGTTGCTTGTTGAGTGAACGGGGGTATTGGTTTTGGCTGGCGGGGGTGACGACTCATGTGTGTGTTGTGGTGTAGCGCCAGAGTAAGACAATATATGTGTGGTATGGGTTTTTGTGTGTTGATGTATTGTGTGCCGGTATTTTAATTGTGTGTTGTTGTAGTGTGTTGTTTCTTAGTCATACAACATATATATATATATATATATATATATATATATATATATATATATATATATATATATATATATATATATATATATATATATATAACAACACGTAGACAACATTTATACATATATACTTACAATATTTAGACAACATAGATAACAAAGGCCAAGGTTTTTTAATAAAAATATTTAATGAGCTCTTTTAAATGAATACGAAATGGCAATCTAAATCTCTAGTGTCAGACGCGTCTTTGTCGTTTCGGTGGTGGTTGTAGATTAAAGACAGCACCCGAGTGATTGTCTATGGTTGGCGTTGCTGTAGGGGGACAAGGGTTGGTGTTAGGACCCCAACTCGTTTCTGGGAATATTGGTTGATAACAACTGGAGTTGATGTGGTGGTCAAACGTGTTACTGTTACAAGTAGTAGGATAGTGTGGTGAAGTGGGATGTTATAAATATTTATAGGGGACTTAGTGTACTGATTGAGATCAGCTGTGAAGGTATCTATATCTAATAAGAGTAGTGTATTATAGATAACCTTACTTGCTGCCACATATATATATATATATCTCAGTCAGAATTATTCTGGAATAGTGTGATGACTACGTTGTATGTCTAGGGTATGTGTATGATGAAGTGTAAGTCATAACAACAACAGACAGATAAACAATTTAATTTATTCCACCACACTTGACAACACTGTGACACTCACATACATATAACACTCTAAGAGGATATCTTAAAGGAGTCACTGATAACTTTTCAAATAACAATATGTATTCATTGCTGTCATGAATGTATATGTGTCCTGATTCAAATACAAAGGGAACCAGGAATCACAATCAATTTTAATTACAAGTTATATGTACAGAATTTCTCAATATGAATATTGTAGTGACATATATTATTAAAAGTATCCTATGTGTGTCAGTTGTGTAGGAGTAATATGAGGTAATACTGGTTTTGTTTTGTTCAAGCTCTGTTGGTATTTGTCATCATGACTTCAATAGTTTGTCTTTATTGGAACTAGTATTGGAGATGTTCTCAGTTCCTGATATTAAAACAATTTACTTCCCCTCTTAAGTTTATGTTACAATGTTATTTTAAGATGGGGGTACATAATGTTGAGCTCAGCTGGCCAGATCAGCTTATCTTGCGTGATGGCGGCAGGAAAAGACTCCTCTGCTCGATTTCTCCCCTGTGCTCTGGAGACACCTCACTGATAGCTAAATGGACCAAGGAGTATGCTGTCCGACTCTGGATTCAGCAAAGCTCTGACCAGGTGCTGCTCAATAACGTCAAGACCACGGTCCCACAATTCATGGAAACAAACACAGATACGTTGATTAGCAATGAATTCTGGCACAAATACTGGCACAAATTCCCATCTGCCTATGTTCCAGGCTTTTATTTAGCAAAAATATGAGCTGGCTTCAACGCACTGTTGCTTTATCAAGCTTATTTGAACTAGTGGTCTCGAACTAACGCTCCTAAGTGAGTATATCAGCGAGTCTGGCCAATGGAGCCACGTTTCGACAAGTGTTTGAAAAAATTTTAACTTCCTACGTCTCCCCTAACAACCAAGGATAGCATTTATAGTCCGACTAATCGTGTTTAGCCTTACATATCATTCCAGCCAATCAGTTCAAATGTAACTTGTGGCCCATTTCCCGTACAATGGTGGTGTAAAAAAATCTACCACTGAGCGATTCTGATTTTGGGTGTTGTCTGACAGCACCATCATTTTATTTTGGCTATAACTTGTTAATTCCTAGACTATTTGCATAACGTTGTACATATTCTTTGTCAGCAAACCCTAAGGAACCCAAATATATATATATTTAATAGAGCTAAAATGCTGCGTTCAAAATATGCAATTCCTTCTACCTCCAGTTTCGAAGATGTGCTGTCTGGGTACTGTAATGTTTTCAAACGTAAACCCATCTATTGTCATCTTTCTAATAAGAGTTTTTCAGGATTTAAAAATCTAACTCTGGGAAGGTTAGTGTTTTTATCACTGTCCGTCCGAAAAAGTTAGTGCATGTGGCCTTACACGCGTGATAGTAGTAATTGTGTATCGCGTTACGCTTGTTGGGGTGGCATTAATAGCGAAACGCGTGTTTAATTTTGCATGCGTTCGGCTTTCTGCCTCTCCCTTCTCTCTATCCTGCTTTATCTGTCTTTTAGTTACGCTGTGTATGGGATGAATGAAATATTAAAATTAGGTCATTGTTCAGCTTGCGTATCTCAAATGTTTTTCCAAGAAATACAGCACACGTTTCATTGAAGAAAGCAGGTAATAATATAGTAGGCTTTTACTATCAACGTGAAAGCGTTACAATTTGCAGACGAAGCATAAAACAAGGGGGATTTCGAGTACATTCTTTGTGACAGCACTGTTATTTTACCATTGCTCTTTTCTTTATTAGAATTTATTTGTTAGGCTTTATATTTACCTGATAATTTATATATGTGGATTAGAATATTTCACGACACCTCCCCTCTTAAAACAGACATCCCATGTCAGTCCTTTATTCTATATACACATAGATAAATGTAAGTCAACTTGACTTTACTCTGCTGTGGTGCTATCATGGTTTTATGTAGTTGGGTCCATTCAGAGTAGGCACTACTCTTGAAATCTGCCTCCGACTTCTACAACCAATAATATATTTCGGTTATGTTACTGAACAGCCGCAAGTGTGAGTGCTTGTCTTAATGCTGCTTTGCAACCCGTATTCACCATTTCTCTTCTCTGAGTCTGCGCAATGACATGTCCAGAGAACATTATATTTCCCTCAAAATGTACGTTATGAGGAGATAACATATACCTGGTGATAGCAGAGTTTTCTTAGTGGATCCCATAATCTTCTTATTATCCTGTATGAAACATTCGGAATATCCTCAATCAAAGAGGCAACTCAGGGATTCATTACGTTCCTCCGAAATGTTTACATCCAACAATTTTCTCATCATTCTAGAGAAGACACTAGGCGCATTCTTCAATCCAAATGGCAATCTATTAAACTCATAGTGTCCTTCTGAAGTACTAAAAGCTAGGTATGGTCTAACCTCAGGCTTTACTGGAATCTGATAGTATCCTTTACTCAGATCCACTTTTGAGAAATATTTAGCTTTATTTAGTCTGGCAAACAGCTGATTTGTATCCGGCAATGGATCCACCTGTCCTTCTGTAATAGCATTCAGTCTCCTGTAATCTATACAGAGTCTATGTTCTCCAGAGGGTTTCCTTAAGAGTACAACACCGGAACTATACGAAGATTCACTGTGCGAAATAATTCCCTCCTTCAATAGATAGTCTATCTCTTCCTTCAAAGCTTTCTTCTTAGCAAACGGAATCGAATATGGTTTCATACAGACAGGTGTGGGGTCTATCAGTTTCATATCATATTCCAATAGGTTTGTATGCCCTGGTCGGTCTGTTAACACTTCTGCATGATTATTTAGAACCTGTTGCACTCTCTCTTTCTGAGTTTTCGTTAAATGTGTACTGATTTTCACCTGTGCTGCTGTCTCACAGGGGTGTAATGGATACTCAAATGATGAAAGTGGTTCCTTTTTCATCTCCATGGCGATGGACAAGGTCAACAAGTGTGTCTCCTCCTGATGTTCTCTTTCCAAATATTTCTTCAGGAGATTCACATGATAGATTTTTTCTTTCCCCTTCTTATCTATCTTATAATTTGTTCTAGATACCTTCTCTAAAACTGTATATGGACCCTGCCATCCAATTTGTAACTTATTCTGACTCCCGGGCAAAAGAAGCAGTACTTTCTCTCCCACAGCCAAATTTCTGTCTTTCGCCTTCCTGTTATAATAGGCAGCATGTTTCTTCCTGGCTTGTTTCAAATTTTCATTGGCAAGTTTCCAGCCAGTTTTTAAACGAGTGGTCAGCTCATTCACATATTGGTATGAAGATGTAATGTTTTCCTCTGCCTTTTCATCAGTCCACGTTCTTAACAAAGCTACATATGGACCTTTAATTGTGTGGACCTATTTGTCCATGCACCGGTATGGTCTCTTCCACTCGAAGCTTTATAGTGATGATTTTTCCTCCCAGAATTATCATTCACAAAACGACCGCTACCAATTTTTCTTTTGGGGCTTTCTCCCCACTTAAAATTCTTGATGAGAGATTTCCTCTCTACATCCTCTTCCTCCAGTTTGTTTAAGTCCGATTGAGGGATTGTCGGCTTATCCTGGGGTAAGACATCTTTTTGCACTCTCCGCATAGTGGCCATTGTAAAACAGTTAAGTGAAGCTTGTCCGTGAAAAGGGGCTTCCCATTCCATTTGGTCCACTTTATCAAATCTATTTTTCTTTTTATTATCAGGCCTAATTTTGCCCCGTGGCGTGTCCAGGTCCTGATCCATGTTCCCACTTGTGGGTGTTCCCTCATGTGCTATGCTACACCTTTCTACAAAATTCTCAATGTCCCATTTTGCTTTGGGCCAATAATAATTGTGAGCCACCTTTTGAATGATGGTACCTATCTTCTCATGGTCCCCATCTGGTTTCACATGTAGGCTCCTTATTAAGTCTGCCCTATATCTTTTAGGAAGTACCAGTTGTCCCTGACCTTTGGATCTAGCTCCAGTCTTCCTATACATCAACTTGTTTTTCATGTAAAAATCTCCCTTGCCTGGAGTTGTATGACAAGTTGACAATTTTCTGAAACAAGGCTTGAGTGTTTTATCCCCAGCCTGTGCCTTCCTCATCTCTTCTGGAGTGGTATCCAACATAATATCCTCCTCCTGTCTTGAGGTCGACCTGACCTGAAGGGTTGCCATATACACAGGTTTCCTTCTACAACGGTCAGTGTCATGATTGTCCATCTGACAATTTTTACACCACCTTTTTCCTTGGTTGAAAGATTTTCTTTCATCATATTTCCTTTCATCGAATTGTGGGAATTTATTTTTATTTTCATACCGTGGCCTATCAAATTGGTGCTTACTTTTGTTTTGATCTCTAGGATCAAATTGATTAAAGTTCTGTGGTGCCCTAAAGTTATCCACTTGTTTCTTTTTATAACCTGTTACCTCTGCTTGAGCTGCTTGATACCTTTCAGCAACATTTAGCAACTCACCCAGCCTCTCTGCACCTTGTTCCATGAGAAACTTTCTCAGATCTGGAGCCATGGACTCTCTTAATTGCTCTATAAGGACCATTTCCTTAAGATCTTGGGTTTTCCCCAGAGAAGTCCATTTCTCCAAGTATGTCTCTATTCGTGCAGAGAACTGGTGATAGGTTTCACCTGACAGTAGTTTAGCATTCCTAAATTTTTTTCTATAAAATTCTGCATTCTTTTCATACCTTAACAAAAGAGCCTGCTTCAGCATGTCATAATTTTCCTGATCACCTCTGCTCATTTTTGCAAAAACTTCATAAGCTGCCCCACGAAGTCCCTGAGATAACTTTAAGCTCCACCTTTCTCTCTCTAACCCATATGTGGTAGCTAATAGTTCATACCTATTTAGGTAGCTCTCTATATCATCGTCTTTCTCAACAAAATGATCTAACTGAAAATTCATAGCTGAGGTTGAGGCTCCTTGGCTAGCAGTGGCATCAGAGGCAAAGGGACTGGCACCATTTTCAGGAGCATGGCCCTGAAACTCAAACTCCCTTAGTCGTAACTCATGTTCCCTTTGTAATCTCTTCTCCTCCTTTTCTGCTTCCCTTTCTGCAGCTAATTTCTTCTCTTCCCTTTCTGCAGCCAATCTTCTTTCTTCTGCTTCCCTTTCTGCAGCCAATCTTTTGTCTTCTCTTTCTGCTTCCAATTTCTTAGCCTCAGCCTCAATCTGCAACCTCTTAATTTCTTTTTCAGCCTCTAACTTTCTTTCGGCTTCAAACCTTCTTTCTTCGCGTTCAATAAATTTGTCACATTCCGTAGTGACATAGGCAACCATAACTTGCCCATCTAATCCTAATTCTTTTGCAGTCTGAACAGCAGCAGATCGAAACTTGGCCAGGTCCGCCATTGTCTATCAGGTAAATTTATACAATGTCTAACCAACAATTCAATCTCTAAATATATCTAATGGACAACACAGGCACCGTGAGCTCAGCCTTATTTAATTCCACCCAAGGATACCTTTTAATTCTTATATTCCCTGAAGTGAATTACCCCCACTATTTTTAATAGGTAACGATTCAAAATCCCAAGAGCGAGACCCCAATATATGTGGTGAAGTGGGATGTTATAAATATTTATAGGGGACTTAGTGTACTGACTGAGATCAGCTGTGAAGGTATCTATATCTAATAAGAGTAGTGTATTATAGATAACCTTACTTGCTGCCACATATATATATATCTCAGTCAGAATTATTCTGGAATAGTGTGATGACTACGTTGTATGTCTAGGGTATGTGTATGATGAAGTGTAAGTCATAACAACAACAGACAGATAAACAATTTAATTTATTCCACCACACTTGACAACACTGTGACACTCACATACATATAACACTCTAAGAGGATATCTTAAAGGAGTCACTGATCACTTTTCAAATAACAATATGTATTCATTGCTGTCATGAATGTATATGTGTCCTGATTCAAATACAAAGGGAACCAGGAATCACAATCAATTTTAATTACAAGTTATATGTACAGAATTTCTCAATATGAATATTGTAGTGACATATATTATTAAAAGTATCCTATTGTTACGTGCAGTCTTTGATATCTTACAATATTATACATAGGTAATTTTTTAGTGCTTAAGGGAAAGTCATTATTGAGTTACTTCCCTTGAAAGTTGTGCCATCTCTTCGATCAAACTCCGCGGATGAATCCATTTTACTGCGATTTATTCGTTGTTTGGGTAATAATAGATTGTTCTTGCTTCAGAATATCTATGGCCTGAATTTATGTGTATTGTTTATCTGAGTAGGACGAGTCTGTCTTATATCTGTATATCTTTACATATCTAAGTCGAACTATATGTTCTGTTGTCTCTAGAGAGGTCGAAGGCTATTCGGCGGATGTGTCGCTAGAGAGTGGTGTGATTTGGCTTCGTCCTGATAGGGACTGTGTTTCCTATGTCGGCCTGTCGCCGGGGAAAAAGTGATCTCAGTATTTGTGGGGAAAGTGATAGTCGTCTAGACCTATCGTGTATGCTTTACCCCAGTGTTTATGCGTATTGCCAAGGAATGGCAGTTTCATATTTCTTATACCAAGGTAATCCAAGATACTTTTATGAACTCTCGTTCGAAGCCACCATTTTCGATAAGAGAATATATTTGACTCGATGAAAACGACTTCGATTCCTAGCAGCACTATATTCTGTAGAATGCAGTCAATTGTTCATGATCAAATCTACAGAGCAATGCAATGTTTTATGAATGACTAACATTAGGACAGATTCATTATCTGTATCCAAACGTGAGTGACAGCTCACGAGTGAAGCCATCTTGGATCCAAACATGTAGTGACTTTCAAGAAGAGAAAAGGGGATGCCCGTATTATCGCTTGTTTAGTCCAGAGATCACTGCTACACATGAGAACCCTTTATCAGCGGTTCAATATTATTATATGGAAAAAATATGTGCTGAACATTATGTGGGAGAATCGTCGCTAAACGAGATTAGGTTTAGAAGCCATCTGAAATATTGTTTATAAGCTGACGTGCTCAGTCAGTGAAGTCAGATGATTTATATGTATGGGCGATACTGAGGGCTTGGCTACTGACAGTCCATTATAATATTAATCTACATGAGTGCCCATGTAACATAACATTGCAAGACCAGTTATCCACTGTACTATGATGTATTATGCCAACCTGTGATTTATCACTATCTGTGCTGTCGAGTGTGTACGTCCAATTAAACTTTAGAAAAGGTACACAGTCGTTGGTGTCGATGACTTCCAGTCATACATGAGTGTGAGAAAAGAACATTTGTCAACAACACGAACCCTTATCATCATTCGCACATTGTACACTCAATCCATGTCTACACACCACTGCGTAGGTCAAGTTGACATTCCATACACTACAGTGGAGCAAACAATACCATAGATACCATAGAGATCTTATCAACTGATGATGATGATGATGATGTCTGCTTCCATCCACTTATATCTATCTTTTGGTGGATATCATTAACGGGAATAAAAATCCAACATTATCAACTTTATCAACTGGTGGACCAGCTTTCTGGGTTTGACCTCGCAGAAGTTCAGAAGTCAACAGATTACCGATACCAGACCGTTTCCTGTGGCTGATACGACACACTTGCAGTATTGGTTTGCTCTTTGTCAACACTTCGTCACGTGACCTGTCAGGTGAATGCAGTATGTAGGTCAGCGTTGTTGACATTTTTTACATTAGACATTACAGAGTTTCACAGAACAGTTGGATCAATTCTTGTCAATGTTAACAGGAAGACAGTATTTGTGAACTAAGAAGTCCTATTTTCATCGATGGATCTTCTTGTTTTCCATATATGAACTTTAATATTTAAGGCCAGAATGTTTAATTGAATAAAGTGGCAGTTTGTTTATTTTCATAAAAATAACTTTGCCATTACTGTAAAACTGAGCCTATTTTGCAACACATACTATCATACACATAATTTATATATATTTATGTTTACATGTTATTTGTTTGTATAGTATGTTAGTTTCTATGTCAGCGGGTTGTGTTTAAGGTTGGGCGGCGTCCTCACAACAGAATATCCCACGTCATAGAGGGTCCGTTGTGGGCGTTTTCTATAGGTGCAATTTTCTTGATTGAAAATTTGCTGCGACAACTGTTGCTTTTGTGTTAGCTGTGGAGTCTGTAATTATTGTTATTTTTGTAATATTTCTTTGTTCTTTAGTTTTGTTTTGATTTGTTTGTAATTTGTTGGTCTAACCTTTTCTATCTTTCAGTTCTATTCACAATTTATATTCATATATTGTGACGTCATTTGTGTTGTTATTCTTTGCAGATTCAGTGATTATTTTCATTGATTTCCCTATTTGATTTATTTTGATTTCTGCAAACGTTCTTGTATTGTCAGTCCTATTTGTACTTTATGTATTCTGTTGGTTGACATATGTTTTATATAGGTATATTTCATAAGACACAATTGCCTGTGCACTGCACTTGGATTATGGTATAAACCAGTACCTGATTATTATTACTATTATACAAGACCTTATTAAAGGCTTGTGACCCACAGATATTGGGATAGTATACTGATTAATCAAGTCATTGAGAACTTGTGGTATTATTATTGATTCAGGTGATTAGTATTATTGTTAGACATCATGTCTACTTTAGAATACTTCATTACACAAGGGAAAGCCCTTGATAAGACTGGTCAACAATTAGAACAATGGGCAGTTGCTCAATATGACAAAGCATTAGCTGCAGAAGAGAGAAGAGCTATGGCAGAAGAGAAAAGATTAGCTGCAGAAGAAAGAAAAGCTATGGCGGAAGAGAAAAGATTAGAAAGAGAAGCTGAGGCTGCTGCTGAACAAAAGAAATTGCAGATGCAGGTGGAGGAAAGGAGATTTGAAGCTGAACAAAAAAAATTAGAAAGAGAAGCTGCGGCTGAACAAAAAAGATTAGACAGTGAAGCTGAACAAAAAAGATTAGACAGGGAAGCTGAACAAAAAAGATTAGACAGTGAAGCTGAACAAAAAAGATTAGACAGGGAAGCTGAACAAAAAAGATTAGACAGGGAAGCTGAACAAAAAAGATTAGACAGGGAGGCTGAACAAAAAAGATTAGATGCTGAAGAGAAAAAAGCAATAAGAGAACATGAATTTGAGTTGGAGAAATTGAGATTGACAAGTATGAGTAATGTTAATCAGGCATCTAGTGGTAATGGTAAACCTTCTACTTACAAGGTTAAGGTTCCACCGTTCAATCAGTCCAGTGACGATATTACATTCTGGCTGGATAGATTTGAACGTTCTTGTCGTACACATAATGTGGATAAATCACAATACGCTAATCAATTATCAGAAAACTTGAAAGGTGAATCTCTGACTAGATTATGCCTTGTAGGAGAAGCAGATAAGGATAATTATGATGTCATTAGGGCGGCTTTGATAAAAAAATATCAGCTAAGTGAGGAAGGCTATCGCCTTTTATTTAAGGCGATGGTACCTGAGACGGGTGTAGAATTCTCAGAATTCACTGCAAAGGCACGTCTCACAGTTGATCGTTGGATTGAGCTTTCCAAAACAGAAAAAACGTATGAAGGACTTATGGATTTGTTGCTCAGAGATAAGATTATGTCATGTGTGAACAAACCTTTCCTTGAATTTATACATGAGCGTAAACCCAAATCTCTAAAAGAAATGGAAGAATATTGTTCCCAATATGTCACTGCACACCCCGACGTGACTTTTGGCAACACTAAGATTAAGGAGAGTATGCCAGTTGCTTCAGCAACACCATACAATCCCAATTATTCACACAGATTTCAGGGACCTCAAAACAGATTTGATAAAAACGGTAACCATAATAGTTATCAAAACCAAGGTAACCAATCATTTCAGGGTTCTTCTTCAAAGAACTGGAGACGACCTGATAGCTCCCGACACAGGGGTGGTCATAATTATAGGAATTTCCGTAGAGGAAGTAATTATAGAAACTATCAGGGTTATCCGTCTTGGAGTCAACAAGATCATAATTACAGAGATACTCATTATAATGAATATGATAATGGTAACCAAGGGAACTATGACTCAAACCCAAATAAGGGTTACAATAGAGGTAACAATAACTACAGAGGTGATAATAACCGAGGTAGATCTCAAAACAAAAGACATAAACCACATTTTCAGGCAAACTCTGTACAACAAGAGTCCAATGAAGCCTATAAACAGAGTAAAGATAATAATGATGCTAGTAATATGGCATGTGCCGCTTTTGATTTTGGGAGAGCATCTCAGTGCCCCCAATGCAAAACGTTATTTGAGCCAACCACAGTGTCTACTTTAAGCTGTGGCCATCCTCTTCCTGCTCTTCCGGCATCAGTCGCGCATGATGGAAGAGGTTCTCTTGTCTTACATAAGGGTTTAGTGAATAACAATCCAGTCTCTGTGCTATTTGATTCTGGATGCACCACAATTGGTGTTAGGCAGTCACTCGTAGATCCTTCCCGTGCCACTGGACAAGTAGTCAAATGTGTAACATTTGGCGGCACATTAGAGAAATACTCTACTGCTATCATTAGGATTGCTACTCCTTTCTTTACAGGAGATGTACACGCATGTCTTCTTCCGAATCCGATCGCCGACCTCATCATCGGTCGCATTCATGGAGTCAAGGAATGCACTCCGCAACAAATTTCCACGTGGGAAAGGCAAAACATGCAGATTGCTAACGCTGTAGTCACTAGAGCTCAGGCTTTTAATATGCCTCAAACTTCATCTACTGAAGATAATGAAGTGCATAACCAAGATAATCCCTTGGTAATTTCTCGTGACTCGTTTATAAAACAGCAAGAAGATGATCCCACTCTGAAGAAATTCTTCATTCTTGCAACTAAAGGTGATCCGAATAAAGACACAAGTCGTAAATCGTGGATTACAAAGAAGAATGGCGTACTTGTACGTATGGTTCAAGACTCCATTACGTCAAGTCATTCTCAAATCCTGCCTCCCAAGAATTTGAGAGTTAAAATTTTGCAGCACGCTCACGACTCTCAGTGTGCTGGACACATGGGTTTTTCCCGTACTAAGTCAAGAGTCCTTGCGGCTTTCTTTTGGCCATTGGTAAACAAGGACATACGTATTTATTGTCGATCTTGTAAAGTATGTCAGGAAGTTAAATCCAAAGGTCCACGGCATGCTGCACCCATTCAGGCGGCGGACATTCCTATTCGGCCGTTTCAAAAAATGGCCATAGACATTATTGGTCCATTTAAGATCAAGTCTGCCAGAGGACATCAGTTTATCTTGACGTGTGTTGATATGTGCACACGTTGGCCAGAGGCTATTCCTCTGAAGAGCATTACTACTGCTGATATTGCAGATGCTCTTTGGCTTATATTTTCTCGTCTGGGGTTCCCCGGAGAGATATTGTCAGACCATGGCACCCAACTAATATCAGATACCATGTCTCAAGTAATGTCTACTCTGCAGATAGATAGATCTTTAAGTAGTATCTACCATCCAATGTCTAATGGTATGGTCGAACGCCTTAATAGAACACTTAAAAACTTACTGGGGAAGATAACTGAGGATCATCCTCAAGACTGGGACAGAGTTTTACCTGCGGCCCTCTTCACTTACAGAGAGGTACCCAATGAACATACGGGATTTTCTCCCTTTGAACTCGTCTTTGGCGCGCGTCCGCGTGGCCCTATGTCGTTGCTTCACGATCTCATAACATCTGACAATATTGACGATGACACAAAGTCATCCTACGAATATGTCATCGCGTTGAGACAAAAAATTATCGAAGCATGCAAATTAGCAACTTCTTCTTCTGAATTTGCGAAACAGAAGGCAAGGCAATTTGCCAATAAGAAGAGATGCTTACGACAACTTTGTCCTGGTGACAAAGCATTTGTATTACTACCTTGTAGGGAAAACAGATTACTTATTTCTTGGAAAGGTCCGTACGATATAATATCGAAAATTTCCGATGTCGACTATATTGTCGATATTGATGGGAAGCATAAAACCTTCCACATCAATATGCTTACTGAATTCCATGAACGTCCGGATTATTTGCAACCCATTTTCCAAGCAACGGACAATTCTCCAGTACAACATGGTCATTACTCATCACTGTCCGTGATACAGGATGAGTAAACAAGTTTTTCAGATGTAAATCTTCCTCTTCCAATGATCCCACTTCATTCCAGTGAATCATGGAAGAACGTTACTGTCTCTCCTGATTTGTCTCTAGGAGAACAGCGACAAGTTTCAACTATGTTGCAAACATTTCAGGATGTACTCACTGACATCCCTGGACAAACGAATGTCATTCAACATGACATTGTTCTAACTGACCATACTCCTATTAGGGTTAGACCTTATCCTATACCTATACATTTTCAAGCACAGGTCGAGAAAGAGTTGGATGAGATGATAGATTTGAAAATAATCGAACCATCCACCTCTGCATATTCTTCGCCGATGGTTATTGTGCGTAAAAAGACAATAACATACGTCTTTGCGTTGACTATCGAAAATTGAATCAAGTAACGAAGTTCGATGCCGAACCTATGCCTTTACTGGAAGAGCTACTTACTCGACTCTCCAAATCTCATTTTTTCACTAAACTTGATTTGTCTAAAGGATATTGGCAAGTTCCTTTATCTGAACGCGCCAAACCTCTCACGGCTTTTTCAACACCTAGAGGTTTGTTCCAATGGAATTTTATGCCTTTCGGTCTTATGAACGCCCCAGCTACGTTCGTACGCATGATGCGCCGAATCCTATCTTATCGGTCAGATGTCATTGCATATCTAGACGACATCTGTCTTTTCAGCGATACTTGGGAAGATCACTATTCAGGGTTAGATGAATTGCTGTCTACTTTGCGTGAGCACAACCTGACAGCGAAACCCTCTAAAGCCTATATTGGTTTTAGCGAAATTTCTTTCCTAGGCCACCGAGTTGGTCATGGTTTCCTAAAGACAGAGGACCATAATACTAGTAAGATACTTAACATCTCAATCCCTAAGACTAAAAAACAGGTGAGAAGTCTGTTAGGTCTTATTCAATTTTATGGCAGATTCATTCAGAATCTATCCTCTATCATGGCACCTCTCTCAACACTTCTAAAGAAAGGTTCGCCTAATGTGGTCCACTGGTCTCAGGAATGCCAATGCTCTCTGGATAAGATTAAAACACTGTTTTCAACACCACCTATTTTGGTGCTACCCACTAAAGATAAGACATTCGTTCTTCGTAGTGACGCTTCATCCACTGGGATTGGAGCGGCACTAATGCAAGAGTACTCTGGAACTCTGCATCCTGTAATGTATATTTCCAGAAAACTTAATGCGGCAGAAAGGAATTATTCGGTTTTAGACCGTGAGCTATTAGCTATGGTTTGGTCGATCCTCAAACTACAGAGATTCCTTCTAGGCGCACATTTCATAGTAGAAACCGACCAAAAAGCTCTTACTGCTATACAGAGTAAGAATTTGAAGAGCTCGAGGTCTACTCGATATGCAATTTCTCTTCAACCTTTTCATTTCTCTGTGCGAGCTATTCGTGGATCAGATAATGTGATGGCAGACATTCTGTCAAGATGCCCACATGATTCCACATAACTATTAGGGCTTAGACTTCTTGATATGTCTAGTTCTATAGTAGTTCCTTTTCTATATCATGATAGATACACATTTGTAATTTAATAATATAATGATTGTATCACTACATAGCGGTTCATGGATGTTTATTCACCGCTGTGCTTTGATGATTTTTTCTTCATAAATCATAAATTTAAGATATCTAATACGAAATGATGATATGAATTTTTTAGGCATTGTGTAATTGCCAGAATTGTATTATACTTTGATGACACCTTCCTGGAAAAATATACTTGTAGAGAAATAATTTCTCTCAGTTTATGAGACACATTCTCACCAGTCGCTCCATAAGTCGACTTAGCCTCATATTAGGCGTTATAGGTATTCCTGATATTTTCATCTGCGCATTATTCATGCGTTGTGAGCCTATTGTACGTTGCTCCTAGATGTATTTCAAAAAAAAAAAAAAAATGTTCCATTTTTTTTTTTTTCCCGGGAGGTGTGGTAA
This sequence comes from Oreohelix idahoensis, assembly GCA_024509875.1. Classification (NCBI taxonomy): domain Eukaryota; kingdom Metazoa; phylum Mollusca; class Gastropoda; order Stylommatophora; family Oreohelicidae; genus Oreohelix; species Oreohelix idahoensis. The sequence goes on from JAMPIV010012255.1 coordinate 31,414, forward strand.
GACTGTTACGTGCAGTCTTTGATATCTTACAATATTATACATAGGTAATTTTTTAGTGCTTAAGGGAAAGTCATTATTGAGTTACTTCCCTTGAAAGTTGTGCCATCTCTTCGATCAAACTCCGCGGATGAATCCATTTTACTGCGATTTATTCGTTGTTTGGGTAATAATAGATTGTTCTTGCTTCAGAATATCTATGGCCTGAATTTATGTGTATTGTTTGTCTGAGTAGGACGAGTCTGTCTTATATCTGTATATCTTTACATATCTAAGTCGAACTATATGTTCTGTTGTCTCTAGAGAGGTCGAAGGCTATTCGGCGGATGTGTCGCTAGAGAGTGGTGGTGTGATTTGGCTTCGTCCTGATAGGGACTGTGTTTCCTATGTCGGCCTGTCGCCGGGGAAAAAGTGATCTCAGTATTTGTGGGGAAAGTGATAGTCGTCTAGACCTATCGTGTATGCTTTACCCCAGTGTTTATGCGTATTGCCAAGGAATGGCAGTTTCATATTTCTTATACCAAGGTAATCCAAGATACTTTTATGAACTCTCGTACGAAGCCACCATTTTCGATAAGAGAATATATTTGACTCGATGAAAACGACTTCGATTCCTAGCAGCACTATATTCTGTAGAATGCAGTCAATTGTTCATGATCAAATCTACAGAGCAATGCAATGTTTTATGAATGACTAACTTTAGGACAGATTCATTATCTGTATCCAAACGTGAGTGACAGCTCACGAGTGAAGCCATCTTGGATCCAAACATGTAGTGACTTTCAAGAAGAGAAAAGGGGATGCCCGTATTATCGCTTGTTTAGTCCAGAGATCACTGCTACACATGAGAACCCTTTATCAGCGGTTCAATATTATTATATGGAAAAAATATGTGCTGAACATTATGTGGGAGAATCGTCGCTAAACGAGATTAGGTTTAGAAGCCATCTGAAATATTGTTTATAAGCTGACGTGCTCAGTCAGTGAAGTCAGATGATTTATATGTATGGGCGATACTGAGGGCTTGGCTACTGACAGTCCATTATAATATTAATCTACATGAGTGCCCATGTAACATAACATTGCAAGACCAGTTATCCACTGTACTATGATGTATTATGCCAACCTGTGATTTGTCACTATCTGTGCTGTCGAGTGTGTACGTCCAATTAAACTTTAGAAAAGGTACACAGTCGTTGGTGTCGATGACTTCCAGTCATACATGAGTGTGAGAAAAGAACATTTGTCAACAACACGAACCCTTATCATCATTCGCACATTGTACACTCAATCCATGTCTACACACCACTGCGTAGGTCAAGTTGACATTCCATACACTACAGTGGAGCAAACAACACCATAGAGATCTTATCAACTGATGATGATGATGATGTCTGCTTCCATCCACTTATATCTATCTTTTGGTGGATATCATTAACGGGAATAAAAATCCAACATTATCAACTTTATCACCTGTGTGTGTCAATTGTGTAGGAGTAATATGAGGTAATACTGGTTTTGTTTTGTTCAAGCTCTGTTGGTATTTGTCATCATGACTTCAATAGTTTGTCTTTATTGGAACTAGTATTGGAGATGTTCTCAGTTCCTGATATTAAAACAATTTACTTCCCCTCTTAAGTTTATGTTACAATGTTATTTTAAGATGGGGGTACATAATGTTGAGCTCAGCTGGCCAGATCAGCTTATCTTGCGTGATGGCGGCAGGAAAAGACTCCTCTGCTCGATTTCTCCCCTGTGCTCTGGAGACACCTCACTGATAGCTAAATGGACCAAGGAGTATGCTGTCCGACTCTGGATTGAGCAAAGCTCTGACCAGGTGCTGCTCAATAACGTCAAGACCACGGTCCCACAATTCATGGAAACAAACACAGATACGTTGATTAGCAATGAATTCTGGCACAAATACTGGCACAAATTCCCATCTGCCTATGTTCCAGGCTTTTATTTAGCAAAAATATGAGCTGGCTTCAACGCACTGTTGCTTTATCAAGCTTATTTGAACTAGTGGTCTCGAACTAACGCTCCTAAGTGAGTATATCAGCGAGTCTGGCCAATGGAGCCACGTTTCGACAAGTGTTTGAAAAAATTTTAACTTCCTACGTCTCCCCTAACAACCAAGGATAGCATTTATAGTCCGACTAATCGTGTTTAGCCTTACATATCATTCCAGCCAATCAGTTCAAATGTAACTTGTGGCCCATTTCCCGTACAATGGTGGTGTAAAAAATCTACCACTGAGCGATTCTGATTTTGGGTGTTGTCTGACAGCACCATCATTTTATTTTGGCTATAACTTGTTAATTCCTAGACTATTTGCATAACGTTGTACATATTCTTTGTCAGCAAACCCTAAGGAACCCAAATATATATATTTAATAGAGCTAAAATGCTGCGTTCAAAATATGCAATTCCTTCTACCTCCTGTTTCGAAGATGTGCTGTCTGGGTACTGTAATGTTTTCAAACGTAAACCCATCTATTGTCATCTTTCTAATAAGAGTTTTTCAGGATTTAAAAATCTAACTCTGGGAAGGTTAGTGTTTTTATCACTGTCCGTCCGAAAAAGTTAGTGCATGTGGCCTTACACGCGTGATAGTAGTAATTGTGTATCGCGTTACGCTTGTTGGGGTGGCATTAATAGCGAAACGCGTGTTTAATTTTGCATGCGTTCGGCTTTCTGCCTCTCCCTTCTCTCTATCCTGCTTTATCTGTCTTTTAGTTACGCTGTGTATGGGATGAATGAAATATTAAAATTAGGTCATTGTTCAGCTTGCGTATCTCAAATGTTTTTCCAAGAAATACAGCACACGTTTCATTGAAGAAAGCGGGTAATAATATAGTAGGCTTTTACTATCAACGTGAAAGCGTTACAATTTGCAGACGAAGCATAAAACAAAGGGGATTTCGAGTACATTCTTTGTGACAGCACTGTTATTTTACCATTGCTCTTTTCTTTATTAGAATTTATTTGTTAGGCTTTATATTTACCTGATAATTTATATATGTGGATTAGAATATTTCACGACAGATAGGTATCTGTGTTTGGTGACTGTAGTCGGTCAAATTCGGCGAGAATTTCGCCCTGTAAAGCCAACAGATGTTCAAACTCAGGGCGAGTCAACGTAATGCCGGTTTTGGTAGGAAACGTTAGATATGATTCACCAAAGTATTTTCGCACGTGTAGTAAAGGCTGGTCTCGGTAAAAACTTACAGACGCGGCCTTCAGCCCACCCTCCAATGGTTTAAGCATCTCGTCACTTCTACACATATACACTCAGTTTGTGGGAACGGTGCCGGGGATAGTCATCTTCAGTGAGTTGTGAACGCGAGTGTCTGGGCGTTGGTCTCCCAAGTGTCTATTTATATGGAGGAAAACTAGTTTAATTTGGTTTTTGAAACGTGTCCAGACATGTTGAGCGCTAACATGGGTCTGATTAGTCGAAAAACTAATCGATCGTTGGCGTGTTGTCTAGACGAGAATGACAGCAGGCCGCGTTGCATAGTACCAGGTTAGTAGGTTACTAAGGATGTTTTAGTGTGTAGGTATTGATGGGAATATAGGGTGGTGAGAGGTGAAGGGATGTAAAAAAATTTGAAGAAATATTTGGCAACTGTAAGAAATATTTGACAAGTGGAAAAAAACATTTGCAGAAATATTTGACAAGTGGAAGAAACGTTTGCATAAATATTTGAAAACTGTAAGAAATATTTGACAAGTATTAAAAAATTTGAAAAAATATTTGACAACTGTAAAAAATATTTGCATAAATATTTGACACATGCAAGAAACATTTGCATAAATATTTGACAACTGTAAAAAATATTTGACAACTGGAAAAAACATTTGAAGAAATATTTGACAACTGGCAAAAACGTTTGAAGAAATATTTGACAACTGGAAGAAATTTTTGACAGCTGCATGATTTATTTGCATTGTCAAGTACTGACAACAGGAAAAAAATATTTAATGACAAAATATTTAATGAAAAGTTTGGAAAACTTCAAGAAATATTTAATGAAATATTTAAAGAAGTATTTGATAGCTGATCTATTTACCTACAGGTTGGAACCTTTGAGCAGGACTGGAAAAAATTTTGGACCATCTTTTCTAAATGGAAGAAACGTTTTCACTAAAGTTTGAAAATTGTAGGACAAAAAAGTAGATAACCATTTGATAACTGGAACAAATACTTAGCTATATTTATTTAATGTACTAAATTTCCGTGGTCGCCGCATGTTTGAAACGCTTGGGAGACAATAAAAAACCTATCACCAGATGCCGCATGTGTAAAAAGAGTGAAAAATTAAGTCACGGGGGTTCGAACACACGAACGAAGGAATGCTTCTTTTATAAATTTCTACTATTGATCTCTTGTGTTTTGAGCTTGTCTGCAATGAAGTGAACAGAAATAAGTAGCAGGGTTAGTCTTACAAAGGTAAATGTTAGTCTTACAAAGGTAAATCCTGTTGCGGATAGGGTTTTTCGTCTACCAATACGCAAAACTCTGCATGTTAGAATTTTATTACGATTTTCTAGATAGCTATATTTAGCCCTGACGTCACCCTCTATGCTAACGGAATTTTATAAAGGATACGATCACTGGTTTCGTCGCGAATTTTGCGCCGACGATCGATCCGAGTTTCATGACTAGCAGTAAAAGCACGTGCATGTTTGAAGTTTATTAAAAAAGAATGAAAATAGCCTCGACATTGTTCCAGTTGCAGACTGTACAGCAACACTAAGAACTGTCTAGTTGACGCCATAATCTAGTCTGCCTGTGACATATATCTCTACGGAGCGTCGTTGTGTTCAATAAAACTGTCTATTTGGCCTTGTCCAGTCTGGCCTTTGACCGTATTTTTTATGTGAAGAATACGGCTGTGTGTGGGGTCACTTACACACCACTAGATGGACATTGGGGTGAGTAGACTTATTACTCATGATTTTTTTTTTTTTTTCGTACGCCCGCTAAAACTCGAGGCGAAATCTCAGGTAATGATTAATGTCTAACCTGACATTGATTTTACGTGAGTATCCCTTTTTTCTTGTACAGAGACAGGTGTCCCTCGCCATTCAGGCAGATACTCGCCGATTTCGGAGGTACCCATTAGAGCTGGGTCGGCTCAGGAGCCGCCAATCCCTGGTCGACGACACTCCTTCAAATGTCCTCGCCAGGTCTCGAGTTAATCCAGTCCAAATCTATATATATTGTATGAAGAAACAACACAATACCAGCACAATACAACAATTAAAATATCTACACACAACACACCAGACAAACCAAAAGCAATACCACCCACACACACACGCACGCGGGCGCACACCCAACACCGCAATCTCTGTTCTATTTTTACATAAAAAGACACGACAGCGACAACGTGACGACATCTCCCCTCAATATCTAAAAAATAGCTCTCTTCCACTATAGCCCCTTTATTACTGTTGTTTGGAAATAAAAAATTGTTCACGCCTCTCTCTTTCCGGCTAACATACTCATCTTCCAATATGTGATACTGTTCATACAATGTTTGTTACTGTTGTTTACCAATTAAAAAAAATTGTACACACCTCCCTCTTCCCATCTAACATAACCGGGTTCCAATATGTGACCCTGTTTATATGTTTTTGTTACTGTTATTTGAAAATAAAAATATATTTATTACAATTAAAACCTTTGTTATCTATCTTGTCTACCTGTTTGTAACATATCGTATAACTGTTGTAATATATATATATTGTAAAAATATTGTTTGTAAAATATGTATTGTATAAACAACACACCAATCCACAACCTACACACCCGCCATTATCGAATTAATATATTGCTATATAAAAGTCATGCTCCGCCAGAATACGACCCGTTTTGCGCCTACTATACTACTCATGTGACCTCTATACCATATGCATGTTTGGCGAGTTTTTTAAACTGACATTATTTACTGAATAATACACTTGAAATTGAGCAACTACAAAAAATTCAAGAAGTGATGTGTGGAGCGTGCTTCAATCTTGCTGTCAGTTAACTGCAGCGGCTTAGAAGTATAAGTTTGCAAATAATGTGAAGTTCCTGTTATAAAATTACAATTACACTTTAGAACGAATGATGCTTTTATGTTTTTAATTTGTTATTCACAATAATTGTTTCTGAAATGTTTGGTGCATCGCATCGAACGGTTTCTTGTGTGTAACTGAAATTAAATCTGGTCTTTATCTGAAAAGACAGAGAATAGCACAAGTTATTGATGTCACAATTTAGACACGACACTAATAAATATAGAAATATAAAAGAACAGATACAAAAGTTACTAACTTTTATTAATCCGTGATTTGTCGTTGCTAGGTAAAGGCAGAGAGGAAGGGAACTTGACACCCTACCTCATAAAGCTGACCTTGTATGGTGAAGTCTCTAACACGTCACTCCCCTAGGGCAGTTTCTGCTATGGTACTGCCTTTACAATTACCTCTTTGCATTAAAAGATTTCCAGTTATGATTATGCCTTACTGAGAACCATTGATGGTTTCAACAAAAATTGAATATAAACAAAAAGCGAGCCAAAAGTACTTACCTTTTTGCATAAACCATGTGGTTTTAATAAGCAATGGTATGTGTAAATTAAACAGGCAGTAACAATGACAGGACACTTAACATTACTTATGCACTGACTTAAAAAAACTCGCACATCCCAAAACCAGCTCTAGTCGGAGCAGAGAACCATTCGTTCCAGCAAAAAAAAAAACACTCCTTGACAATATCTATTCCTACATAAAAGACATTTGTATTATCGTCATCAGACATAAAGGTCTTTTATATTTGGACATGCGCCCTAATATAACCGATTTAGGCCTCGCCAAAACTAGGGAATTTTTTTTTTATTTTTTTTTAAATACATATATCTGTTTGTTCAACTTTTACATCTCTTGAATATGTGCTATTTCACACTTGCAGTGGCTTGTTTTCAGTACACAAATTTTAATATCTTATTAAGACGATGTTTCCAACCTTTACCTTCATAGGTACCGTTTCAGCCTGAGAAGGTAGAGTAAAACGTATAAGCCCGTATGTCTCTAAAATATTCAAATATTAAGCAGACAGACTTTTGAATCTCTCTGACATGAAATTTTTCAAGTAAAAAAAAATTAACTCTATCAAGACAGAGACATTTTAACTTTGTATTTCAAATGAATAGAGGGATTAAAATGGTATGACAAGGTTACCAACGTGGAACTGAGGACAAGAACTAGACAAGTGCCAGTGGAACAAGAGATGAGAATAAGACGATGGCGATGGATAGGACACACTGAGGAAACCTGTTGATCGCATTACAAGGCAGTCCTTGTTCTGGAACCCCCAGGGCAAGAGAAGCAGAGGTAGACCAAGAAGCACATGGAGAAGAGAGCTGGAAACAGAGGTGAAAATGATGACGAGAACGTGGAAAGAACTTGAGATGATGGCACGTGACAGGAGGACTTGGCATGTGTTTGTTGAAGGCCTATGCTCCTTTGGGAGTGGAGGGTTATGAATGAATGAAGACAGAGACATAACAGCAGTTCTCTTGGCAAAACTATAATTCACAGCTTTTAAAGAAAATGAATTCTGCCAACATAAAGAACTCTCCTTGACCCTGACTTCCTGTGCATGCGAGTAAAATTGTCAGCTTCGCACACAGACAGCTACAATTTATTTTATTGCTTTCGGCAAATTTGGAAGATCGTTCTTAGTTAGTATTTACACAATCGGTTACTTTAGAAACGCAATGTTTATATTTATTTCCACTGTAAGCAAACATTTCGTGAAAACGCTTTGAACTAAAATCTTCTATTCTGAAATAACGCGAAAATTTATAATAAAATTTTACAATCATGAACGCTGGTGGCTGAAACATTTGAGAACAGAAAATGGCAGATAAATGATAAACGATTGTGACGATGAAACATAATTCCTGGAACCTTGAAAATGATGGCCGTGCGGTAAGATAAGATGATATGGAACATATATGACATAGGACAGACTGACATAAAAATAATGTATCTCTGTGTAATATAAAGAAACACATGACATAAAGATACTGAGGGATGAGAGATGTAAGATGTATCACAAATATACTCTTATATCAGCTGTTTCGTCTAGCACGTATTTTAAAAAACCCTTCACTGAGATAAAATTCTCAGACGGCAATCGCCTCCAGTCAAGATTGGATGTCTTCGTAATCCGTCTCTCCTGTGACGTAATATGTGTCTATTTGACGAAGAACATTGTCTCATTGTGCTTGTGTCTTTGTGTGTGTGTCCGTGTATTTCGTGTGCTACTACGTTTGTATGCGCGATGTGTGTGAGTAGTTTATTTTTGAATGTGTGTGGATGAGAAACACTAAAACATGGAAAAAGAGAATGACTGAAGCCTATGGGAGGAAATAAAATACTGTTTTACAGGTAATCCGCAATGTTCAAAGGTTAAATTCAATATTCTCACGACATTCAAATATAACCAAATAGATGCAGAAAGAAGGAATATAACTATGGATTACATGTATGTGACAAAACGTGGTGGCCCCTATCGATCTTTGTTTCTCTCCGGCAGTATCGGTACATTTGGGGTACTGATTTTTATTATGTGCTCTCAAGTATCGAACTTTTCTTTCTTTCTTTCTTTCGTCGTTATTTTTCTGCTAAGTAGCAGATATTTGATTTGATCAAATCATTCGACACTCCTCTCTGTGATGTCACCTGTTTGTTACTGTTAAGTCCTTTTTCGCGTGGGAGTTAAGTGTGCGAGATTTAACAGACCTAGATGCCAGTCTAGCTGTGATAGACGCACATGTGTGCGCATCTAAGTAAGTTGTATATGTTTAATTATTTACGTACCTTTTTTGCACTTGATTTGAACTAAATAGCGCAACTTGGTGCGATTGGTTTTTGTTGCCAAACAGCAATTACGCTGGAGAGAGATCCATAGCGTCCCTTGTATAGGGCAGACGTTTTCGTCATATATATTATTATAAGTCTTACCCCCAAGTCGTGGGAAGACTCTACGAAGACATAGTATCGTACCTCCCTTTGTGGAGTGTTTGTTTTAGCCAACCCTGGCTTCATTACGTGTCATGTATTGACACTCTTTTATTATTGACAAGATCTAGCAGAGCTTCGACACGTCTTGTTATGGCGTGCCGCTAGGGCGTCTAGAGTCTTGCTGGACAGTACATGTGTCCTAACGTGGTTTTTGGATCTTCAGGGAAGACATCCCGCATTATACAAACCTTGATTATAATGTAGATTGGGAATCTCAGAACCCTTAATAGCAGATCGTCCGCCGCCCTTGAAATGTCGGCGGTTTTGTTAATCGGTCAAGTTCGATACTGATATCATGCCTTAACTATGTATTCATATCTGCATGATGACCTCTTGATGAAATTATGCTGTATATATACCCATGATGTTGGACTCCGTTGTCGTCAAATAAATGTCTCTGTCAAAGACGTATCTTCACTACGTGTCCAGCCTACTTCATTATGAATTGGTCAACTTCATGACCCAACCGCCACAGTTATATTCATATTATCACCCACCGTATTCGCGCTATAATAAGACTGTCGGCCACTGTTAGACTATAAGCCCGACAATACCACATCATTATAACTAAGGTGGTAACAGTTACCCGGTCATCCTGGCTTGCAGTGAGCAACTGAGATAAGATAGTCGCCGGCGTGTTTAGATTGAACCTCTGATAAGACGACTCGTTTGGTAACCCAGCTGGGCAAACACGAAGTTTTTGCGTGCTCATACGACAGATAACGAGATTACTGTCTGTGTGACACATGTGGGCAGACACGTGTGACATAATCGCTTCCGGGCCGACTTGTTATGACAACATTACTTTCTAATAAAGTTATTTTTCAGCTTACACATGTTGTCATGTGAGTTCCCCGATCTGTCTGTAAGTTTGTACACAAGGGCATCGGACATCATATTACATATATGGGAGAGTTGACCTTTGCCTTACGTTCAAAATTATCTGATGTCGGAATATTTTTGAATCATCACACCCTATCCGCATGATTTGAAATGATTGGATCTTTCTGATTAGATTCATAACAACAATGCTAGGGAAGATAGGAATATAGTCTGACCATTTTCACAGTTTCATTTCATTGTGAATTTCACGCTCGCCAAGACAACATCAGACCTCGCCAGAATGAAGACTAGATTCATAATTCCCTTTTTTAACCGGACCTTTTATTGGAGAACCAAATAAGATTTACAATGCGCAGGAAATCTCTACATTTTAATAATGAACACCGAGACTGGGAAACTGAAGAAACACACGGAGTCAAAAAAGGATGCTATTGTCAAATTAAAGACACCCCAGACGCGTGTAAGAGACCGACTCGTCTCTTTTATTTATCTGAGCAACAAGTCTGTAGCCAGGATTGGCGTAAGTTGGGATTTACATTTCATATTTTATTACTAACATGTGAACTAACATATAGATGTATATATTACCATGTGACGTTTAATGTGTGAAACTAGCTATTGGATGTCAAAGTCATTTGAGGCTGGCAACCTCAACGTATAGAATGATGATTCATGAACCACCGCTGCACGGGCTGGTGATTGCTTTATTGATAGTTTTGTGAAGAGAACTAAAAGCATAAAGTAGTTCCAGGTTCCCTATGGAGCAGGGTGGGAAAGGTGAAAGAAATGATGTACATTCTAAGTATAATACTTACATTTTCAAAGCATTGTAAATGTCTCTATAAACAAAGTCAGTATAAAATTAATGTAAGTTTTCAAGCTTTAAACCAGTGTAAATGTCTATGTGAAAATATTCATTTTAAAGTAATGGAAGTTTCAAACTTTTCAATCAATGTAAACATAAATGAAAACATATTCAATTTATATTGTGAACACTTTTCAATCAGTGGAGATGTTTATGTAAACAGACTCTATCTGTATTATTAACCTTTTTATTTAAATGTCATGTAAAGCTAAAACTATTCTATTTAAATGTAAAGGAAGTTTTATCCCCAGGGATTAAATTTAATTCTCATCGAGGGTAAAGTCTGAGTAATTGGGATAGTGGTATGGGAAGATAGGAACCCATAACTATGGGGTGGAAAACGCCATACTCAGAAGAGTGTTTCGTTTCTATTCTTTACCATAGTTTATTGGTGGTACCAGCAGAAAGTACCATCTCTGGAACAAGAAGGGAACCGTGGCCTAAGCTTTAAGACGAAGGACGCACATAGTAGACTCTCCTTGACGTTTCTGGGAAACGAACTACCCCTGACAACCTTGTTCAGAGACGAGCGCGAGCAGAGTGAAAAGAACCAACACATAAAAAGGAGCAGAACTGTCATTTGCAGCTAAGTTCAAATCTTTGCTGCCACTTGAACGTCTTGTAATATCTCACATTCCCTGAAGACTGTGAGGATAACTTTTCTTGATCCATAACTATTCAAATTATTTTCCAACTGTTAAAAACTAAAGTTATTATTAAATTTTGTTATTTGTAATGTTACAAATTTAACTTCGATTTAATCATTTTAAAGTTACTGCATGTTTGTCTCAGTCAAACTACTACACACGCTCTAAACAGAGCTATACTAAAATAATAGAATTCCACTGAGAAAATCAGGGGTAGGAGCTTAAATGAGCTGAAAGTAATAAGTGCTTAGATCCTTCACAAAAGCGTCGGCAGAATTACAGAGTTAACATGTTCAGCCAAAGCAGTATTGTTCATGCTTATTCTGAATATCTTGTGAAGACTCCCTTTGTAATAGAAGTTTCATCACCCTCTATCTACATCTCTGCCAAGAGTAATCTTGTGCGAAGGTAGATACCTTTGAAGCCCATATTAGATACTCTTGAGTTTTGGCCACTGTTGGACCACTACTGCAAAGCAAGGGAGGCAATACCGTCACAATGTAAACGACAAAACAAACACAAGAAAATGACCCAGGTACATACAAAAAGTCAGTAAATAAAGCTAAAAACAAAATTGAGGTGGAATTCACGAAATTAAAGAATGGACAAGAAAACCATTTCTCAGTGGCCACTTAAAAAGTTTCTAACAACATCAACGCTGAATCAGAAAAACTGAAAACAGCGGCAATAACCATCTTGAAATACGGGAAAACTGCTAAGGCAAAGAAAGCATACATCTTAGATTCCCCATGAGTCATAAATCCCTTAACGTACCAGAAAACAACAAGCTTCACAGGTACTCACAGGCAAGAATGGACACCAGCTATACATTCAACAAAGTGAAAGTACAATGAATTCCTACTAACTGAGGTATGTATTGAAAGGAGGTGGCAGACATGCTTGTCATTGAAGAAAGAAGCGGAATTCGAACTGAGGACTGATGGCAGGACAATATATGAAGAGATATAAAAATAATAAATTTTTTTAAACAGTTTCCAACAAACTTGTATTTTGAACAACCCTAGTCAGATGTAGCAGAAAAATACCACCCCTTACCAAGAAGTGATCAAGTGATAACTTTTAGACTTAAAATTGGCCACTGCGGTCTAAAATAGAATATGTACAACAAATTAAAAATAGGACTGACAGATGTGTCTTCATGTTGGGAAGACATGCAAACTAGAACATGGTCGCAAAAATATCAGATCCCCGAAAGGGGTAGGCTGACATATGACCTTCACCAACCCCTTTTAAAGAGAAACTTTATGACCATGAAGGCAGTGTGAAAGAAACCTGTCACGTTTTTCGGAGAAATAAATGTGGTTTTATAAAAGTGAACAACGAAGAATAAGAATGGTATCTACCAATATGTAGAAGGATATCAAGTCTAAATTGATTTGTTATTACGTGTTGCTAAACAATGTATAATACCTGGCCGTGTCTACCTGTGACGTACGTCTAGTTTGACTAGTGAATTTTCCCTGATATGATGGATGATTTAAAGGGACCTTTAGCTTTTCATAACATTAGAACCCCTGAACATTTGTTGTAACTTTTCGTTTGCCAGAACGCATTCCACCGGGACTCATGTAGGATACAGCGACGAGATCAAAGAGACAGACCGAGGGATCTTAGGGGAGACTATCGGCGTTATCAAAGACAGTAGTTTTCCCTGATACGAGACGCAGTTGCTTGCCGCTAATTTCGCGTCTCGGTGTCAATCGAGGAACCGAGCGAACGGGGGAAAGCGAAACGGGCAGCAGCGAGCGGATACGAAGACCAGGGGGCGGCTTCTTCTCTTGATTTGGCGGTCAGATCCCCAAAAGTTCGTGAGATCAAATAAGTTGTCAAGTTTATCATGTCCCACTCAACTTACATTCCATTTTAGCTAAATAGACCATGAAGAACTAGACAAGTTATCACTCGCTGGCCAGACCTTTACAGAAGCACTAGCTTTATTGAAATCTTGTTATAGATTTTCCCCTGGATTTTATATATATTTGCAGTGATTTCTATTTCTGTGCAAAGCGGTAATATATATTGTGTACAGTGATCAGTGGTCTAGTCATTCTATTTCAAGGGATTTTGTGTTAATTTAAATCTATTTAATTAAACCATCTCAAGAGTTCCAGTTTTAAATATAATGATCTATCTATTATATTATTTCAAAAGATAATAGATGCTTAAATTAACTTTTAAAGTCGCGAAGGAATTTATAATTAATAAATTCAGTTAAGTCCTAGTTTTATAGATGTGGGTTTTTAACCACTAGAATTCGCGCAGTGTTTATTAAATACATAATTAAATACTAGAGTGTATTATAGGCTTAACGGGAAATTCATCGTGCTTTAGAAGGTTATTTGTTTTCGGTATATTACATGTCATTTTTTTCTTTCATACAGAGTGATCGTAACCTGTGCGATCCCAGCATTAAGAAAGCAATAAAGAAATCAATCTAAGCAAAGCAAAGCATAAACAGTGTGTAGAGTTCCCCTGACGCAGAACTTGTTGAGACTGTGTAAATTTTTAATCTTTGAGGCGATTCTATGTTTGGAATTCCGCTATCTAACTTATAGCAAAGAAAGCACACCCAAAGACAAATTTAACGCACCATCAAACAACTTAAGTCGTAACGGGAAGAAGAACACTGGCCCGAGCTTTGTTAGTTTACTGACACAGAGAGATAATTCATAATTTCCTGAACAGTGATGTGACTAGTTTTCTCAGTGGACTTAAACCATACCTCACGGATAAAGTGTACCAGCACGCGTAAGAATTTTATTATCCGCGGCATAGTCAAATAGACCACACCATCCTCACCCCGGTATCAGAGACCGTGCCCTCCCATAGAAACTGTTATTAAGAAAAGAGACACAACTACAGATTCATTTTCCAGCGATTACGGGATCCTTTTATGTGCTAACCGCATACCTGCTAATCTGGGGCTAGAACTTGAACAAACACTCATACATTTAGTTGAGGTGTAACTACTGGTGTGTTATTCTATGGAGTGCAAGATTTTTTCACAATCGGTAAGTGAGAGCAAGATGAGTGAAGGCCTTTGCTAGCGCGTGTATGAATGACAGGAAATTAATTCTTTTGTGTGACCATTTTGTTAACTTGCTTACCTGGTAACATATATCTTTTCTGTATACCCTACATTGTTCCTTTAAGTGGGATAGTTGATAATTTGTTAACTCTGTTTAAAACCACCTCCTTTCCATTTGCTTAGTAAAGGGAAGAACAGCTGGGAAGAACAGGTTTTTTTTTATCACCTATACCTAATTTTGTAACACCTCTTTCAGAGTAATTAACTTCACTGTTAGGTTAACGTACCTATGTCCCTGGTATTATCTATCTTTGGACTGGGTTTATCTTTGTCTAATAACACTGACAAACAACATTTTTCTTTCTTATATAAGAATAAGTGTTTTTGGGTCAGTTTCTTGCGCTGATTTCAAATCTGAAATCCGTTTATCTCTATCACATCGGGTTCTTAAGATATTTGTGAATAAATATATTTTTGGGAAATCGTTATTTGCTCCGTTTCATTTTTACTATATAACTTATTAAAAATTAATAAAAAGCAACATAATTCTACTTTTTATACTGCTAAAAGATGCATGACATATTTTACGCGATTTTTCAAATAGTTACTGTATTTTGAAATAATTCTGAGCAAAATATGGCTTCTAGAAGTTGTAGAAATTTGGCTGATCTGTTCTGTTACGTGTGCGATATTTTACCGATCGTGTTGACCAGAAAAACTTTACACCATTACTAAAGAAAGCATATGAACTTTATTTCGATTCGAAAGTTGATGATGCAAATAAATCTTGGAAGCCAAATGCAGTTTGTTCGATACATTGGCAGGTTGGTTACGAAAATCGCCGAAGCATAAGTCGATGCCTTTTGGAGTGCCAGTAATATGGCGTGAACATACAAATCACACTACTGATTGTTACTTCTGCTTGACAAATATCCATGGTTTCACTTTTAAAACTAGAAAGTCTGTGGTTTATTCAAATATTGAATTGGTTTAGAAACCAATGCCTCATGATCCAATCACGTGTCCGATCCAAGTACCACCAGAACAATATCCGTTGGACGTGAATGAACCATCAGAAAGTGATAGTTTACCTGCTTTAGAAACTAATTCTGACTCGGATTACATACCGGTGAATGATGGTGTTTACTTAATTAACCATTCAGAACTTTCAGATCTAATACGTGATCTCGCTCTTACCAAAGGACAAGCGGAATTACTCGGTTCGCGACTCAAAGAATGGAATCTTTTAGCTCCCAATACTCCGATATCTAAATTTCGTCATAGACACAGAGAACTTGTTCAATACTTTGAGATGGATGATGACATTTGCTATTGCAAAGATGTAAACGGTCATGAGCACATAGTCAACGAATGGCGATTTTTCATCGATTCTTCCAAGACTAGTCGAAAAGCCGTGTTATTGCATAACAGAAATTTATTTTCATCAATTCCAGTCGCCTACTCTGTTCATATGAAAGAAACTTATGACAATATGGCTATACGTTTGGAAAAAATAAAGTACAATGACTACCAATGGCGGATTTGTGGAGACCTAAAGGTCATTGCAATTCTCACGGGCATGCAGACTGGGTATACTAAATTTTGTTGCTTCCGATGTGAATGGGACAGCCGCAACAGACAGGAACATTATGCAAGAAAGGTGTGGCCTATCCGGGATCGTATGCAGCTTGGGCATAAAAATGTAATACACGAGCCATTAGTTAACAAAGACAGCTTCATTTTACCACTGTTACATATAAAGTTGGGGCTCATGAAGAATTTTGTAAAAGCGTTAGATAAAACGAGCAAAGCTTTCACTTATCTTCGAGAAAAGTTTCCGCAAGTTAGCGATGCAAAGATAAAGGAAGGTATCTTTGTAGGACCTCACATTAGGAAAGTTATTGCAGACAAACAATTCGAAAACTTGTTACATGGTAGTGAACTTCGCGCATGGATGGCATTCAAATCGATCGTCGATAACTTTCTGGGAAATCACAAATCTGTCGACTATGTTGCATATTGTTAAGCAGTGCATAGATGCATACAGAATTATGGGCTGTAACATGTCCCTCAAAATCCATTTGCTCGATTCGCATCTTGACTTTTTCCCTGACAACCTTGGCGAAGTCAGCGATGAACATGGAGAACGATTCCATCAAGATATCGCCGTAATGGAGTCACGTTATCAAGGACGGTGGAGTGTGACCATGCTTGCCGATTATTGTTGGATGCTTCATCGCGATGTACCACATGCCATTCACCGACGAAAGTCGACTGCAAAGAAATTCAATCCTACATAACTGTTATACTTCTTGTACGAATGATGTTGTAATACTGTATGCGTTGTTAAAAAACTTCAATTGCGTATTTCTAGAGATCCCGACCTGATAGAGAAAAACGGTTTGCAGATTTAAAAACAGCGCACTGAAATTGACCAGAAAAACATAGAAATGTTAGAGAAAGAAAAAAACGTTTTTTTTTGTTAGTCAGTGTAAGCGGGAAGGGCTTAGTCGATACCAATCTTCTTCACCCCTTCCAAATTTGTTATTTGCATTTGTGTACTTATGATAATTTATGTAATATCTGATATTTTTAGTGATTGATGTTTAAAGTGAATAAAATCACCTAAACTCATTTAGTTCTGTGTGTTGGATATACCCAAAGCCCAACATTTCCCCTATTCGTTTAATATAGTTTGTATCAACGTCGTGTGTGTGTTTGAAAACACCGAATCGGTGTGCGCGCAGATGCGAGTCTGGAAAACTGGCAAATAATTGTTTGACCAGGAGAGTGAAAGAGAAGATTGAGAGACACGATTTGTCGTAAATAAGTCTGTCTTTACTCTCCTCCAGCACGCTGTGAAGTAACTATTAAATCTCTACATTTTCTATCACTGAGCTTTCCATCATCATTTTCCACTCTAAACCGTACCACTATTTCTACGACTCTTTTCTCTCAAAATAAATTTACGACAATATTTGGCCGGCTCGTCTGGGATAATTTTGAGATACATTTGATGCGCACATATTTGTGGGCTGGTTCTGGGATCTTGAGCTACATTTGAGGCAATCGCATAGCCGGGTTAAAGATATTTTGAGTCTGATTTAGTTTGGGTCTAACTAGGTAGAGTGTGAATGATTTGTCTTTGTGAATTAGGGAAATAAATAAATAATTACACCCCTAGACAAACGTTCTTTAAGTATTTGGGTTGTCCACACAGCATATTTACAGGTTGTTTTCTCTCCACAGCAGTAGAAAGTACAGACAAACAAATATATTTGCTATTTTAATTATCCTCTGGCGGAGATAATTATATTTCTTTCTTTATAAAAGTTGCTGGGATTGCGTGATTGTTTTACAGTCACTAAGGTTTTTGAAGTCAAAAAGAGTTGAGCTTAGCTAAAGACGGATTGTTCTGATTTTTAAAAATTAAGTTAACAACGTCTCATCTCAATAATTGACTTTAGGGACGGAGTTTGTTGTCAGAGATTTAAAATTTATGGGAAATTTTTTTTTTCCTTTTAAATTGTTTTAATATAAATTTTTCTCTACTGTTAGTAATAGTAGATTCTTTTCCAGTGTAACTTACCATTTAGTGGCATAGTCGCTTGCGTTTAGAGCCTTAATTGCCAGATAATAGCAGCGATAAGTTTGCACAGTACAGGTAGGAGGTAACACAGGTAAATTTATACTTGTGTTTTTTTTTTTTTCTCGTAGCGGTTCAGAGTTCCTCCCTTTCGCGTTTCTTCTTACTAGTTCTCTAAGCATACTTCATCTTATTCTTTAACAATGGCAGAGAGGATAAAGATGAGGTCCATCTTGAGGTTGGAAGCGAAAGAGGCAGGATTAGATGCAGAAGCTGCAAACGCGTTTATTAACCAGGAATTGGAAATATATGACGCGGAGCAACAGAGAGCCGAAGCTGAGAGGAAAGCGGAGCAACAGAGAGCAGAAGCTGAGAGGAAGGAAGAGGAAGAAAAAACAGAGAGGAGAGAAGCCCAGGAGAGGGCAGATAAGAAAGAAGCGGAAGAACGTCTTTTGGAACAGAAGAAAATTGAAGCAGAGATGGAAACTCGCAGAGAGAGAGAGAGAGAGACAAGGAAAGACAGCATCAACTGGCGCTTAAGGCTCTAGAGAGTCGGGGCGCCTCTACTTCGACTAACGGAGAGCCGTCTTCGCCCCAGTCTCAATCAATGGACCTCTCCAGTACTCAATCTGCCCAATTAACTGCTATGTCGTTTTCTTTAGAATCTTTTCCTAGCCCTAACGAAAAAATTGACAGCTACCTAGAAAAATTCGAGAGACTCGCGAATCTTTAAGGGTTAGAGAGTACCCGCTGGGCGCTCAAACTTTCAACGTCACTGAAAGGCAATGCTTATGACGTGTACACAAAGCTGGGACCGAATCAACATGATTACGACATGTTGAAAAAGGCCTTACTACAGCAGTTTGAGATGACTGCCCGAAAGTTTCTGCAGTTGTTCAGAAACAGCCGAAAAGAGAGCACGGAAACATTTCCACAGTTCTCTTCACGTCTCACGGGTTATCTGACAAAGTGCATTGAATTATCTGACCTACCTCTTTCATATGAGGGACTCCTCGAACTTGTTCTTGTGGAGCAGATAAAATCCACTTTGTCGAATGAAACACGTAGATTTTTGGCTGAACAGGGGGCAGTCAGGCTTGAAGACATACTCAATAAAGCCGAACGCTATAGCAATGCAATGGCCGAACTTCCCAGCACTAAACGTAAACCCACCGATGAGCCATTTGGAAAACAGAATCTAGAGCAGGCATCCTATTCTTCCACTTCCTCTCAACATTATAACCAACGAGATAACAATACCCAGAAACCTCCCCAGGAAAAATCGAAATTCTACAAAACCCGATACCCCCCCCCCCCCCCCAACAAAAATTCTGATCAACCCAACAAGCCTACGTGGCAGCGCGGCCACCAAGGTCAAGGAAAAGGGAAGACCTCTACACCAGGAACGTCTGATCAGGGCAAACAAACCGGTGCAAACCGCATTGGATGTTTGCATACAGCCTCGAAAGGTAGAGTCAATGTCAGTGATTCTCAACCTGAGGGGGACCGACCCTCAACTCGAGGAACTGTAATTTTGAACGGTACCTCCACTACTTGTCTTTTTGACACTGGATTAAGTTTTGATTGTATTGTCGCTAGGCACCTAGTCAAACCCGGTCAGGAGACAGAGGAAACCGTCAAACTTAGTGGAATTTTCAGGAGTGATGCACCCAGGACGCTTCCTATCGCACTGGTAGAAATACACTCTGACTTTGTCAGAGGAGTTATTAAAGCGGCCATAATGGATGATCCGATCTACCCAGTTATCCTGGGATGTAGATATGTGTTCATTGGGAGACCTAAGGAGCCGATTGTGGCAGCGGTAACCACAAGAGGGCAAGCCAAGAAGGAGAGGGAGCCTGCGCCAAACTTGTTGCCGAATGAACTGAAGGAGGCGCAACAAAAGGACCCTACTCTGGCGCCCTGCTTTAAAAAACTGCCCATGGCTAAGGACCCCAGACACAACGGAGACATCTTTTCTAAGGATGGTGTATTGTATCGTAGAACGGGCAACCCGGACACGGGGAATAACCAGCTCCTAGTACCGACGCAGTACAGAAACCAGATCTTAGAAATGGGGCACTCTCTTCCCTTTAGCGGACACATGGGACAAAACGCTACTATTCAGCGAATAAAAAACCACTATTGGTGGCCAGGAATGAACTCTGACATTGTCAGGTACGTGAAATCCTGCGCCCAGTGCCAACGGGTAGCACCCAAGCACTTGACACCCCCAGTACCTATGGGGCAAATGCCAATAGTAGGGACTCCATTTGAACGGGTTGCTGTCGACATTATTGGTCCTCTGGAAAAGACCAAAAGAAGGAACAGGTTCATCCTGACCTTAGTTGACACTTGCACTATGTGGGCCGAAGCCGTACCGCTACCATGCACTAATTCCAAGCATGTCGCAGAAGCCCTTGTGCAAATTTTTACACGGTTGGGATTCCCTCAACAAGTTTTGACGGACAATGGATCCCAATTCCGTAGCCTGTTAATGGAGGAGATCTTTAAGATCTTGAGGGCCAAACATATCCACACAAGTCCCTACCATCCGGCCGGGAATGGGCTCGTGGAACGTTTTTAACGGTACCCTCACCATGATGTTACGTAAGCTGGGTCAGGAGAAACCGGAAGACTGGGACCAATATATATCGGCTGCCTTATTCGCCTACCGAGAGGTACCCCAAGCGTCTACGGGTTTTGCGCCAGCTACACTTTTATTTGGCAGACCTATTAAGGGGCCACTAGAAGCCTTACTTCGGTCCCTGACAGACCAGAAGGCTGACGAGACAGTCGTCTCTGCAAGCAAGTATGTATCTGAGCTTAAGGAAAGGCTAAAGCTAGGATGGGATCTAGCTACTACCAACCTTAAGAAAGCCCGCGCTAAAATTACTAAAAGATACAACAAAGCTGCAAAAGAGAGAGAACTACAACCAGGGGAGAAAGTCCTATTGCTACTTCCAACCGGAAGCAATAAACTTCGCATCGGATGGCAAGGACCGTTTACCGTCCTTAAAAAGATCTCACGTACCAACTACAAGATCTCCATCAAAGGAAAGGAGAAGGTCTTCCACATAAATCTGCTAAAGAAATATTTGGAAAGACCGGTGCCATCCTCCGAGCATCTCCTGGCTGTCGCCATAGCAACGGAAGACGAGGAAGATGATGATGGTTGCATGGAGTATCCATTGCAACCCACAGAATCCTTTAAAGATGTCAAGTTCGGCGACAATCTCTCACCAGAACAACAAACAGAAACTAGGGCTCTACTAAAACAGTACAGTGCAGTTTTAACGGATGTACCTGGTCGAACAAATCTCCTTGAATTTGATATGAAATTAACAAACGAGACCCCTGTTCAAACCAGAGTTTACCCCATCCCGTACGCTAAAGCTGATGCACTTCGCGGAGAAATAGACAAGCTGCGTCAGGCAGGAATTATCAGTGAGTCTACATCTCCTTACAGCTCGAGCGTAGTGCTGTTGCAGAAGCCCAATAAGGAAGTTCGGCTGTGCATTGATTACAGGTTGCTAAACGCTGTAACGGAATTCCAGCCCGAACCTCTCCAAACTGTTTCTGAGTTGTTCACCAAGCTCAGCAAAGCTAAGATCTTCTCCAAGATTGACCTCAGTAAAGGTTATTATCAAATACCAGTCAAGGAGGAAATTAAACCTTTGTTAGCTTTCAGCACTAGTGAAGGACATTACACATTTAACGTGATGCCGTTCGGTTTGCATAACGCACCAGGAGTGTTCACCAGGATGATGAGGAAGCTTCTAGAACCTTTGCAAAGTCCCCATATCCATAATTTCATGGATGACATCTTAATTGCATCGGAAACCTATGAAGAACATATTGCTACGGTTGCTATGCTCCTCAGGAGACTACAGGAAACGGGTCTCACAGCCAGACCTAGCAAATGTCTCATCGGGTTTGAACAGTTAGACTTCCTGGGGCACACTATTTCTCACGGATGCAGTTGGCCTATTAAGAAGAACGTGGAGAAAATTGTGGCAGCAAAAAGACCCCGAACGAAGAAAGACGTACGTTCCTTCATATCGCTATGTGCATACTATCAGAAGTACATCCAGAACTTCAACGGACTGACGGCACCTCTGACTGACCTCACAAAGAAAGGTTGTCCTGATAAGGTCATATGGGATCAAAAGTGCGAACACGCGTATAGCACTTTGAAAGGACAGTTGTCTGCATACCCCATTTTGAGGTTGCCTGACCTCAAGAAACCTTTTGTACTGAGAGTCGACGCGTCAGGTCAGGGCATCGGGTCAACACTGCTTCAAGCCGATGACAGTGACCTGAACATGCTATTTCCAGTTGCCTATGGCAGTCGGAAATTAAATAAAGCGGAACGGAACTACAGCGTAGTTGAAAGGGAATGTCTTGCTCTGATTGACGGTATCTGACGCCATCATGAGTTTCTTTATGGTACATCGTTCACGGTGCAAACAGACCACGCTCCGTTAGCATTTCTTGGTGCCAATAAAGAATTTAACGCTAGGATCATGCGTTGGGCCCTCCTTCTAAGCGTCTATTCTTTCAAAGTGGAATATATTCCGGGAAGACAGAATGTCGGGGCTGATTTTCTGAGTAGAAACTGGTCTACAGAGGAAGAAGAGCAAACTGAAGATACCACTCATCCTAAAATCACCAATCAGGTCACCTCCATTGTCAAAAATGAAAACATGAAAAATGGTTTCATGTCTAAAAGTGGGGACGATTGTGACGTACGTCTAGTTTGACTAGTGAATTTTCCCTGATATGATGGATGATTTAAAGGGACCTTTAGCTTTTCATAACATTAGAACCCCTGAACATTTGTTGTAACTTTTCGTTTGCCAGAACGCATTCCACCGGGACTCATGTAGGATACAGCGACGAGATCAAAGAGACAGACCGAGGGATCTTAGGGGAGACTATCGGCGTTATCAAAGACAGTAGTTTTCCCTGATACGAGACGCAGTTGCTTGCCGCTAATTTCGCGTCTCGGTGTCAATCGAGGAACCAAGCGAACGGGGGAAAGCGAAACGGGCAGCAGCGAGCGGATACGAAGACCAGGGGGCGGCTTCTTCTCTTGATTTGGCGGTCAGATCCCCAAAAGTTCGTGAGATCAAATAAGTTGTTAAGTTTATCATGTCCCACTCAACTTACATTCCATTTTAGCTAAATAGACCATGAAGAACTAGACACGTTATCACTCGCTGGCCAGACCTTTACAGAAGCACTAGCTTTATTGAAAATCTTGTTATAGATTTTCCCCTGGATTTTATATATATATTTGCAGTGATTTCTATTTCTGTGCAAAGCGGTAATATATATTGTGTACAGTGATCAGTGGTCTAGTCATTCTATTTCAAGGGATTTTGTGTTAATTTAAATCTATTTAATTAAACCATCTCAAGAGTTCCAGTTTTAAATATAATGATCTATCTATTATATTATTTCAAAAGATAATAGATGCTTAAATTAACTTTTAAAGTCGCGAAGGAATTTATAATTAATAAATTCAGTTAAGTCCTAGTTTTATAGATGTGGGTTTTTAACCACTAGAATTCGCGCAGTGTTTATTAAATACATAATTAAATACTAGAGTGTATTATAGGCTTCACGGGAAATTCATCGCGCTTTAGAAGGTTATTTGTTTTCGGTATATTACATGTCTTTTTTTTTTCTTTCATACAGAGTGATCGTAACCTGTGCGATCCCAGCATTAAGAAAGCAATAAAGAAATCAATCTAAGCAAAGCAAAGCATAAACAGTGTGTAGAGTTCCCCTGACGCAGAACTTGTTGAGACTGTGTAAATTTTTAATCTTTGAGGCGATTCTATGTTTGGAATTCCGCTATCTAACTTATAGTAAAGAAAGCACACCCAAAGACAAATTTAACGCACCATCAAACAACTTAAGTCGTAACGGGAAGAAGAACACTGGCGCGAGCTTTGTTAGTTTACTGACACAGAGAGATAATTCATAATTTCCTGAACAGTGATGTGACTAGTTTTCTCAGTGGACTTAAACCATACCTCACGGATAAAGTGTACCAGCACGCGTAAGAATTTTATTATCCGCGGCATAGTCAAATAGACCACACCATCCTCACCCCGGTATCAGAGACCGTGCCCTCCCATAGAAACTGTTATTAAGAAAAGAGACACAACTACAGATTCATTTTCCAGCGATTACGGGATCCTTTTATGTGCTGACCGCATACCTGCTAATCTGGGGCTAGAACTTGAACAAACACTCATACATTTAGTTGAGGTGTAACTACTGGTGTGTTATTCTATGGAGTGCAAGATTTTTTCACAATCGGTAAGTGAGAGCAAGATGAGTGAAGGCCTTTGCTAGCGCGTGTATGAATGACAGGAAATTAATTCTTTTGTGTGACCATTTTGTTAACTTGCTTACCTGGTAACATATATCTTTTCTGTATACCCTACTTCTCTCTTCTTCCGTCCTTAGCCACCAACCGACGAAGCAGTCCGTGGCCAGTACGCCTAGTGGCGTCTTAGGGCAACAACAAATTGATCAATCTATCGCTTCCACCACGCCTATGGCGTCTTTGTGGGACAACAACAGACCAAACAATCTATCGTTGTTTCCGTAATCAGAGTAACTAGCAAGCAGGTGATCAGCCCACTGTGCGAAGTTTTTACGGGACGGGGTAAACAGCCCCATGCCCAACTCTCCTTAGTCGCTTTTTACGACATGCATGGTAGGGTGCAGTGTTACTATTCTTTGCTCCCCTTTCGGGCCCCGGTAACACACGGGTGTGTATACCCTACATTGTTCCTTTAAGTGGGATAGTTGATAATTTGTTAACTCTGTTTAAAACCACCTCCTTTCCATTTGCTTAGTAAAGGGAAGAACAGCTGGGAAGAACAGGTTTTTTTTTTCTATCACCTATACCTAATTTTGTAACACCTCTTTCAGAGTAATTAACTTCACTGTTAGGTTAACGTACCTATGTCCCTGATATTATCTATCTTTGGACTGGGTTTATCTTTGTCTAATAAGCGGGAAGGGCTTAGTCGATACCAATCTTCTTCACCCCTTCCAAATTTGTTATTTGCATTTGTGTACTTATGATAATTTATGTAATATCTGATATTTTTAGTGATTGATGTTTAAAGTGAATAAAATCACCTAAACTCATTTAGTTCTGTGTGTTGGATATACCCAAAGCCCAACATTTCCCCTATTCGTTTAATATAGTTTGTATCAACGTCGTGTGTGTGTTTGAAAACACCGAATCGGTGTGCGCGCAGATGCGAGTCTGGAAAACTGGCAAATAATTGTTTGACCAGGAGAGTGAAAGAGAAGATTGAGAGACACGATTTGTCGTAAATAAGTCTGTCTTTACTCTCCTCCAGCACGCTGTGAAGTAACTATTAAATCTCTACATTTTCTATCACTGAGCTTTCCATCATCATTTTCCACTCTAAACCGTACCACTATTTCTACGACTCTTTTCTCTCAAAATAAATGTACGACACTACCGCATGGACGTTGGTCACATCCCCTAAGATATCTTCACGGACAACTGGCAGAAGGCAAAAAAACAGCGCGGCGACCGCAGCTGAGGTTGCAAAACGTGTGCAAGAGAGACACGCACTATGGCAGTTTACATAAATCCAGTAACCTGGGTCAGGACGATGCTGCCGAACGCACCAAGTGGAGATGCTTCCTACGGCGCCACCTCAGATTGGCCGAAAAGAAGCTCTTACAACAAGCAGAAGAAAAGGAAGCGCCGAAAGAAAGACCAGGAAAAGCAGCTGACGGCGCATCATCTCAAAGCCAATTGTGACTGGAGGAGGTTGGTTTGGTTTGGTTTTGAAGGATTATCTTCAATGCACACGGACTACTCCATAAGTGCTCCGATCTCCTCCCTTAGATCTCACAAGAGGATCTCAGCGCAGTGCGTGAACTCCGTAGCACCGGCGAGAATCCCAACGTGTGTATATAGGAATCACATTCTATAAATATTTGTGTGGTGGGTAGGTTTGTAATTTTTAAATTTAGCCAGGGCAGCAGCCTTATAGCCTACTCTTTACGATTTCCAACTGAAGTGGGATTTTTAACGTACGCAACGTACACTCGGGAACTCCTAATTATTCGCCCTTATCTGACGAGAAGGCTAGGCATCCGATCTCACTACCCAGGAGACCAGGGGGGGGGGGGGAGTACGACATCGTTAAGACCACTGGTTCTGAAAAAAACATATCCATAACTTATATTTCCACAACTGGGAATCGAACCCGGTATCTGTCGTGGTTGAGTTAAAGTGTTAGAGTATTTGTCGAGTTTGACAATTGTAGTGAAATCGACAATGAGAGTGAACTGACAAAATTATAGATTACACATAGATAATGTGTAAATAGGGTGAACTTGAGACCAACCTGGAAGAGGATTCATTAAAGTTATCTCTCTCTCCAAGCCTCAACACACTTATATAGTCTAAGCACCACCCGCTTTCTCTCCTTTCTCTTGTCAAACATAGAGACTATAGTAAGAGCTTGTAATATTAAGTATGGATGAAAGGGTCGTGAACAGCGCGTTAATAAATGAGTAAAATTTATTAAAGGTTCTTGAAGGAAGAAAATATGTGAAAATAAGTATATCAGCACAACAACATAATAAAACATCAATAATCACATCAAGTTTACAAATATGCCATTACACACCAAAAAACACACAAACCACCAACATAAAACCTGTAGAACACCGAGAAATGAATAAACAGAGTTCCAATCCGTCCGCTTTTGTGGGACCAAATGCATTAGCTCCAGTTAGTATCGTTATATGTATATCCTCCTATAGATGAAGAATAACAACATAAATCCGCTGTAGGTGCTATCCCTGCACCGTTCACACACTAATCACGAGATAGGTTGTAGATACTCTGTCTATATCCGGATGACATCTAATACGTGCGGGGTTTTGGATGACCAGAAACACACACAAGACGAGGTCACTTTAGGACAAACGGTCCACGGCGCTATTATCCAGCGCGTGAGAAATTTAGGCCTGCGTACTTGGTATTAAATCCGGTTTGGCTGGCTTGACTTTAATTGTGACTGAGTGCTCCTTTTAAGCACAAAGTCTGGTGTTTTCAATTCTGCTGAAAACGCTGCGCTGATAGATGCGCCGGAAGCCGCAATGTTCTGACTGGTGATAAAGAGGCGAGTAGGAAACCACTACTGCCAAATTCAATTTCAGATTTTGCTTTTGCCCTTAAACACTGCGAGAGCTTATTTCCCATTAGAGGGATGGGCGTTGACAAAGGGTTGTATTTCAGTTAGGGGTGACAACTCGTGGTGCTAATTGCTTTCAAAAAACCTGCGAGATCGAAGAGAATGTGACGTTCTTCGTCTGACTGGAATCCTGTGATAGCAGTGAGGTATCCTGAAACTGAGACCCAAAAGAAACTACTTTTACCTCAAGCAGACAATAACGTTATAATAAACAGTTATGCTACACTATGGGATCTATAATTATGGTTGTCATTGCTATGATAGTCTCGGCTGTCTTTATCCGTGTGAGTCGCCCTCCTATTACTTCCACTCTATCAATTATCAGCGTGCGCCTGCATAGGCTAATATATTTTGTACACACATATACCTGTTAGTAAAATGTTCTGACAGCAAAATCTACTTTGTCCTCTTCCAACTCAACATAAGGGATATCTGACCCTGTAGTTACAGCTGGTCGGCGTCTGTGGCCTAATGGATATGAACGCGGTTTCATAATCCAGATATACCAGGTTCCAAACATGCTGCAGGCGATTTGGTAGCAGATCGCTTTGTGTGGATTTTTAACAATGGTATAAGCGCTGTACCGTTCAGAAAGCAATGGCAAACTACTGAACGTAAAAATTGCCTAGAAAAATCACAAACAGCCAATAAAAGCTTGGGTTGATTGCCACGTCCTGTAAAGGATAAGCAACTAACTTTAGTTACAGCTGAGTGGATATTCTAATTATCTTACAACATTAAGTGAATTTACATGAAAAATACAGCATTTGACATTACATAATAAATGGTATGCGCCCCTTGAGGTCGATACACACAAAAAGGAAAAGTAATAACCTCCCACAAATGAATACATAGAAAATGCAATGTTCTTGCTATAATAATACAGTTGAGACTTAAACATAAGATATCATTATATCTCCAGCTGGTGGCTGCTTTCTGGATTGCTGTGAAAGTTCTAAACTGGTGTCTAACTACCCAAGTAGGCATATAATGATTCCACACAACCACTAGAAGTTTCTATCAGAAAGTAATAAGTGACTATCTCCTATAATTCAGTGTTAAGGTGCCTGCACATCACTATTCAGTTTTAAGCAAATAACCTACACCGCTGACATTTCCTTACAGTAATGACCGTTGTTTTAGCCGAATCTTAACCCATGGTAAGCACAGAATGGACTACTCTGTTTCTACGCCTAGTAAGTATCTGTTATCGTAAGTTTACCATTAACCCATTGTAAACAATAACACTGACACCTGACTGCTTCATCACCCGTTAACTAAGGCGTTAGGCGGTGCTACATTATCACTGAATAAACTACCGGGATAAATCACCTAAAATAATTCAAATCACACTCCTATCAGGTATATATAAAAGCTAACATGAATATATATTACAAAAGATATCTGCTTACCCCGAGATGACGAGAAAAGGTAACACTGTCTAATTTTTGTGCCTACATCTGCCTTTGTCTCATTTGGCCATCTACGGGCAGGAAAATTTTACGAGTGTGCTTGACTTTTTTTTTTAAATTAATGTGTTTGCTACTTTTCTTTGTAGCACGCCCCTTTCAACCATCTACCATGTACATGGAGTTGTTGGTTATATCAGTAGTGTGCTTGACTGAGTAAACCTATCAATATTTATAGTCTACCAGAGACGCTACCCACCATCGCGTGGTCCCACGGATGTACTGCGTATAACGCAGTCATGAGTAAGACAAATATTATTCAAGAGTCTACATCAGAAGACAACGCCCGCGAGAAAGTTTCCCAGATAGACATAATATTATTCTATGAGCGATCAGGGGCCACAACCAAAAATCTCAAAATGAACGTGAGTTTTGTCTTCCCACTTCTTCTAGCTATGGACTCGTGAAATAGCGGTTCGCTTCAAAGAAATTATTTCTCGCTCGAGATCAAACCTGTTACGAGCCACACGCATTTTCACTAGTCAGACAAGCCCCAGGTGCAGCTTAGGTAATATTATCTGACCGCGACTGACCAAGTGGGGAATTTATATTGAAGGCCAAAACGAATTAAAACCGCGGGGGTGGGGGGGGGGGTCTGAGAGGGAATAATGGGCTGCGTAGGAAAATTCTGGAAGAAAAGAAAACTGCAAGTGCAAAAACATCGAGGAAATCAGATCATTAAAAGATAAGAAAAATGGGACATGTTGGTAAAATAAAATTAACAGTCAAATCCGTGACAGTACCTCTAGAACACGAGGCGGACGCCATACCTCTTAGCCACTCCGACCCCCTCAAAGATATATTCACGGAAGAGGTTACTACAAAATAATGCATAACTACTACCACTACCACATTTGCTATGTATGTATGGTTCGATCCCCAGATATTTTTTACCCAGCCCCAAATACCAGAGCTTGGGAAGGTTTATATATATATATATATATATATATATATATATATATATATATATATATATATATATATATATATATATATATATATATATATATATATATATAGTTGCGTCCTTTTTGGGTCCTTAACAGTAATAAAGTAGTCATGGGTCCTACTTCTGTTAAGAGGGTACGCATCAACATATGTGTGGTAAGAATATATTGGTAATTTAAATTCATAACGCACGGAAGCGCACATATTGGTGCGCTAGTATTTTTGCACTTTGTTGCTAAACGGTAAATGACGTAGTGACCTCGAAGAGAAAGGTAATGGCTGTGATTTTCTAAAGCAGACGCTTGTCTGGAATATTGTAACTACTGTGTACTTCGACTTTATACGGCCTTCCGGATGGAAGCCATTGCCGTGCCAAGTTACCAGTAAGTTATTTGAATTTTGTTTGAAACATAAATATATGAATTTTCTTCAAGGAAGTATCTAGTCAAGTCATTCAATGGGAGATCATTGCCCCTTTGTTAGAATGGCTTGAAATTGGACTCCTGTTACAGTTATCGGATCCAGCCTTATATTGTCAAAATACGTGCCGAAGTAGATTGCACAAATGAATCTCAAGTAATAAAATATAATTTTTACCGTCCGTTGGATTACGGAGGAATTAGAGGTCAATCAAGTTAAGACGACGTAGAAACTGATATGCACTGTTTTTATTATGAAGCCTCAATTATGAATGTACCGATTTTCGGACTTTGATGTTCTACGAGGTCATTTTTAAAGAGGGTATTTTCTGAAATTTATTATATACCCATAATCATGAAATGTTTGACTGCCCTTGAGGGGTCAGCCGTTGATACGAACATGTTGTAATACTTTGTCTATGTGACCGTTTTAAATAAATCGTCGTTGATACTTCGTATAACAATAAGTTCCAGCTTCATACGATTGACACTATAGAAGTTGACATTGCCTTTTGTATTCAACGTTATCTCACTTGAATTTCACCCACGACAACTCGCGTAACCAACTACAACATCTGGTGGCCAGTATGGGAGCGATTTGAAATTCCTGGAAGATATCGGTTGAAAATTTCAAGGTTCTTTCAAGGCGACATCATCTCACTTGGAGTTCAAGGTTAACTCAAAGACGTCAACCGTCACAGTCAATGCTATTCAAGTTCAAGTACAACCGGCAACGCTGAATGGCATCATCACATCAACGTGGAATGGCATCATCTTTTTTCTTCGAACGATATATTATGGCTCAGTAATACAGCGCCCGTATGCCAAATTCAACAATCCTGTCAGGGCCAGGAAATTTTTTCTTATTAACAGATAAGTAAAACGCTGTGGTTTTTGTTACCGTATTACGTGTAGCTGAGCCTTTTCTTTAATATGCCCAACTTGATATTTCATATTATATGTTCAGTGTTTCACGTGGGAGGTTGGGTCTGGCGGCTTACGAAGGAAACATCCAAGTTTCACATTAGGGCCTTCGTAAGTGTTCTATAGGGACACTCGTGCAGACTTCCCATAGTGGAAATCCAGCTTCTGTTAGCTGTAGGATTTTTTTAGTCCACTGTGATTGGTTGTCTGTGACAACTACTTGTTTAGCTGTTTCGTCAGGTTTTTTACTGTTGTTTTTTGTAATAATTTTTTATACGTACCTTGTTTTTATAATGTATTTTGTTTGTAACCGACATCCATCTCAATCTTGCTATCGTTCAGTTTTTTACACCATTTGTATTTATACATTGTGCTGTCACTTGTCTTGTTATTTTTTCTTCGCAGTTGTCATTGCATTCTTTGCAACATTCTCTTTTTAGTTCTACTTTCTGCTTTATTTGATTTCTGCGAAAGTTTTCATCCGTCCTTTACATCTTGTACTGTCACTATTGTCTACTTTGTTTCTTCTATTGTATTATGATAAAATTGTAATGCATATTTTGATTCATTGATTAGTAACATAGTTAATAATTAACTAGTATTGTGAGCCGTTCTATGGACAGGAACGTTGAGCACTTTTAAGAGAGTGATAAAATTATAAATTATTTGAGTAAAACTTTTTGAAGAATTAAGAGTACAAAGACACATTTGTCATAATGGCTACTTTAGAATCTTTTGTAAAGATTGGAGAAGACTTTGGCCTAAAAGGAGATGCACTCCGTGAATTTGCAGTGGCAGAACTAGCGAAGAGAAGCCAAGGAGGCTGATAGAAAGCGAGAAGAAGAAAGAAAACTTCAAATGGAACTTGAAATAGGAGATTGGCAGCTGAAGAAAATGAAAAAAGATTTCAGCTTGAGTATGCTGAAAATGAAAATAGAAGACAACATGAGAAAAAAAATGATGGCATTAGAACTGGAGAAACTTAGATTAGCGAATGAGGGTAATGCTCACAACGCTCAGTTCGTTCACAACTCTGTTAACAAAGATAATATTAAGCAGGTAAATTTAAAATTGCCAAAATTCAATGAAAAATCAGACGACATATTATTTTATCTGGATAGATTTCAAACAATATGCGAAGCCCATAAGATTGACAAATCACAGTATTGCGCACATTTGTTGCCATTACTTTCAGGTGAATCATTAACAGCTTTTAACCTATTGAAAGACACTGACAAAATAGATTACAACATTGTCAGAGCTGCTTTGCTTTCAAAATTTCAACTGGATGAAGATGGTTATAGAAACAAATTTTAATCGATCTTACCTCATAGTGCAAAGGATTTTGGTGACTTTATTTCACTAATACGTCTTACATTTGACAGATGGGTTGAACTGTCAAAAATTGAACGCTCATATGATGCACTTGTAGACTTATTATTGCGTGATAAGGTCTTGTCTTCAGTTAACCCGCTATTCTTTCTTTCGTACATGAACGTAAGCCTACTAACATGAAAGAAATGGAGCACAATTGTAAAAATTATTGTACTGCGCATCCAGACATGGACGTTAGCAATTCCCTTGTCAAAGCGGAATTACCTGTTGCGTTCGCCATGCAACAAAGAAATTATTCCCGTCATCGTTCTCTTAGCAATGATAGGAACTGTAAAAAGGGAAGTAACAAGAATTACCATTCTTTCCAAGGGAAATCATTTCGACATAGTTCTCCACAAAATCAAAATTGGGGTCATTCTCACAGGTCATGGGATTTTAACAGAAATAATACTGGAAATTATCAAGGTGATAATTACAACAATAATTGGCAATCCAAATCAAATTTCAATAATAACAGACATAATTCCCCAAACAAACAATATGGTCAAATGAACAATAGCCATAACAATAATTGGCGTGCTAACCAAAATGGTAACAGAAACAATGATTATAACAGTTTTAGAAATAATAGTCAAGATCGATCTCGAGGTAGGGATAGATCTTCAAATGGTAGATCGCATCATCAGACAAATTCTGCTCTGCATGATACTCAAGTTAATTTAGATCAGGATACAAATGTTAATCCTCATAATGCATCTTCTTGTTCACTTGATTTTGAGCAGGCTAAATTTTGCCAGGAATGCACAACTTTATTCCAGCACAGGGCGATCACTACGCTGAGTTGCGGACATGTGTTACCAAGTCTTCCTGCAATGTCTACGGCCATGTCAGCTTCGAAACATGATGGAACAGGATCTCTTAAATTGCATAATGGTTATGTTAACGGGATTTCTGTCTCTGTACTTTTTGATACAGGTTGTAGCACCATCGGCGTCAGACATTCGTTGGTCCACCCGTCCTGCGCAACTGGGAGAACTGTGAAGTGTGTCACCTTCGGAGGAACAGTGGAGACTTTTCCTACAGCAATCATTAATATAAATACTCAATTTTTTGCAGGGAAAATACATGCATGTCTCCTTCCTGTTCCAATTAGTGACTTGATAATTGGTCGCATACATGGAATTAAAGAGTGTACCCCACAGCAAATTGCTGCTTGGGAACAGCAACATATGAATTCTGCCAATGCAGTTGTCACTAGAGCGCAAGCTAAGGATATGTTGCAAAGTACACCAACAATATCTCCTGTTAATAATAATGATGATGTTGACTCATATATCACGTGAGTCTTTTATAGCATTACAACACAATGATGCTTCATTTAAGAAATTTTTTCAATTAGCTCAGAATACTACAAACACAGAAACAAATTCTAAACATAAATTTATGCTGAAAAATGGGGTATTGGTTAGATTAGTGCGTGATAATATGTCATCCGTACGATCTCAAATTTTAGCACCTTTTACAATGAGAGCACGTATATTGCGTCATGCTCACGACTCTCAATGGGCAGGCCACATGGGTTTTTCAAGCACCAAATCCAGAGTGCTATCTGCATTCTATTGGCCAGGTGTACATAGAGATGTTAATATCTACTGTCGTTCCTGTATAACATGTCAAAAGTTAAGGTTCGTGGGCCATACCACGCAGCTCCTACTCAAGCTGCCGACATTCGAATTCGACCATTTGAGAAAATGACAATTGACATTATTGGTCCTATCCAACCTTCTGCTAGAGGACATACACATATTCTCACTTGTATTGATATGTGTACTCGTTGGCCTGACGCTATACCTCTAAAGAGTACTTCATCTGCTAGTGTCGCAGATGCGCTATGGTTAATTTTTTTCACGTTTAGGTTTTCCACGTAAAATCTTATCAGATCATGGTGTGCAATTTGTTTCTGAAGCTATGTCTCAAGTCATGGCTATGTTGCACATTGATAGATCTCTTAGTTCTATCTATCACGCGATGTCGAACGGTTTAATTGAGCGTCAAAATAGTACACTCAAACAGTTATTGGGTAAAATTACTGAGGATCATCCTCAAGATTGGGACAGAGTTCTACCCGCTGCTCTCTTTGCGTATCGAGAGGATTAAAATGAAGCTACGGGGTTTTCACCGTTTCAACTCGTCTTCGGCGTTCAACCTCGTGGTCCTATGTCGTTACTACACGACCTACTTACGGAGAAGGATATTTCAAATGACACTCAATCCTCGTATGAGTATGTCATTTCTTTGAGGAAAACAATCATAGATGCATGTAGGTTAGCCACCACATCATCTGAATTATCAAAAGAAAAAGCTCGACTCTTTGCTAATAGGAACCGACATCTTCGCCAGCTTTTTCCTGGTGACGAGGCTTATGTCTTACTCCCTCGTAAAGACAATCGGTTACTCATTGCCTGGAAAGGCCCTTTCAAAATAATTTCTAGAATCTCAGATGTCTATTACATTGTCGATATCATGGGTAAACATAAAACCTTTCACATAAATATGTTAAAGGAATTTCATTCTCGTCCTGACTATCTTCAGTCAGTATTTCAAGCAACTGACGATTTTACACCTCGTCTTCAACATTATACCGCTTTGTCGGTTATACAGGAAGAAGAGTCTTCTTTTCAAGATGTACCTTTACCTATACCGGTGGTACCACTTCGTCCAACTGAAAGTTGGAATGATGTAACTATTTCTCCTAACCTTTCTGCTGATCAGCGTCAGCAAGTGTCATCTCTTCTTCAATCTTATCAGGATGTTCTCACTGACATCCCAGGTCGTACGTCTGTTATTCAACATGACATTTTACTGACCGACGATACCTATTCGGGTCAGTCCATATCCTATCCCTTTATATTTGTTTCATATTAATTTAATATCCTATCCCTCTGCACTTTCGATCTCAGGTTGATAAGGAATTGGATGAGATGCTTCAATTAAAAATAATTGAACCATCCACTTCACCATATTCTTTTTCTATGGTAATTATTAGGAAGAAAGATAACAATATCCGTCTTTGTGTTGACTATCGTAAGTTAAACAAAGTTACACAATTTGACGCAGAACCATTACCTCTTTTAGAAGATTTACTGGTTAAACTTTCTAAGTCTACTTTCTTCACTAAATTTGACCTATCAAAGGGCTATTGGCAAGTCCCTTTGACAGAATATACAAAGCCACTCACTGCTTTTTCTACTCCATGTGGCCTTTTCCAATGGAACTTCATGCCATTTGGATTGGTAAACGCACCTGCCACCTTTGTGCGAATGATGCGTCGTATTCTATCACATCGTCCCGATGTCATTGCTTACATCGATGACATTTGTCCTTTTAGTGACTCATGGGATGAACATTTTCGTGGATTGAACACATTGCTGTGCACATTACGGTCATATAACTTAACGGCTAAACCATCAAAAGCATTCGTGGGTTTTCACGACATATTATTTTTAGGTCACCATGTTGGTCACGGTATGTTACATACTGAGGGCAGTAATGTTTCAAAAATCCTAAATATTACAACACCTAAATAAAAAAAAAACAAGTAAGTAGTCTGTTAGGTCTAATACAATTCTATGGGAGATTCATTCCTCATTTATCTACCATTACTGCACCTTTCTCTACATTGTTAAGGAAGGGCGCAGCTAACGTGATTCGGTGGTCGCAAGAACATCAAATCGCGTTGGATACGATAAAATCATATTTTTCTAAGGCACCTGTTTGAAGGTTACCTAATGCGGACCTACCTTTCATTATTCTCAGTGACGCGTCGAATTTTGGAATAGGAAGCGTATTGCTCCAGGAATACTCTGGTACCTTGCATCCTGTCATGTATGTATCCAGAAAGTTAATGTCAACAGAACAAAAGTATTCGGTCCTCGACAAGGAGCTCCTCGCTTTGATTTGGTCAATTACAAAACTACAAAGGTTTTTATTAGGATCGCACTTTATAGTAGAGACTGATCAGAGAGCACTTACAGCTCTCAATAACAGAGACATAAAATCTTCTAAATCTACAAGATATGCTATTGCCTTGCAGCCATATCACTTTACGATTCGTGTCATACCTGGATCTGAAAACGTACTGGCGGACATTTTGTCTCGTTGTCCTCATGAAGCAAGCGAGCTACTACGCCCTACAGAGAGCGAAACCTCTACACAGTCAGTTCCAAAATTGTAACTTTCTGCTCAAGGAACTTTGGTTCGTGTTATCATTAACGTTTACGCAAGTTTGATATCTACAATGATTTTCCAATACATTTCGGACATACAGTTTTCTGGTGATACACTTCAAGAACTGGAACTTATAAATGCCTATGGAGTGTGTGGTGGATTTGATGGTACTGTATGGTTGTGATATTACCTAGTGTGATGCATGAGGTCAGCTGTGAAGGCTCCTGAGATAAATGTAGCTGTGAATTTACAGAAGGCCCTTCTTGCTACCACTTACGACCTCACACATATCTTTTTTACTAATGAATGTGGCTACGTTAAAAATCTAGGGTACTGATATGGAAGGTGTTGTATTAGTATATACAAACACACACACAGATATTTAATAAGTCTAATAATATTAATAAAATTTATAACACACTGAACTAACTCAAGCTGTTTAAAATTTTGATATTAAATTTTCTTTAAGTTTATTTGTTCTGAACTAAGGTTTTATTTTGGTCAGAACATATGAAAGGTTTTGAAATTATGAATGAAATGCATGAATATATGGCATAATAAATGAAAAGTGTGTACATATGAATTTTACAAGACTAGTTAATATTACTACTGTTTATATTTGTAATTTATCTGGGAGAACGATTAATGGATGTGCTGTTGGGGTGGCTTCATCACTCCCAGTCTATGACTACCAAACATTGTCCATTTACTGATGGGAAAATTACAAGTTTATTTCCCAACATGGTATGTTCTAGTTGATGGGAATATAATTGGGGTGTTAGTTAGAAAATAAGTTGGTGAATGTCCAGCAGGCCAGACGCTCACGTATCTTTGACTGAGTAGTTCTGGTGCTGGAATCTGGTGGCCCCACCTCTCCGTGCTTGGGGGCAATATAAGGCTGCTCTGCCAAAATATTCGACTGCACGGGTCCACACTTGTATTTTACAACACAGCATTTGACACCACTTTGGTGCCAAATAAAAAACTCACAGTTCAGAATTATGAATAGAGAACACAGTTATATGCTAGCAAAACTCAGCTGAGCTGCTGGCTCTAGTATGGCGTCCCTCTAAATATTGCAATTAGCTTCTGGGAATTACACCACTGAAGAATTACTGTGTCTACTACTGGACAATTTATGATGAATGGCAAAAATGCGCGTCTGAGCGCCGATAATATGATTATCTGTGGCCAATCACCGCCTTTCCCCCTTTTCAAATTTCAAACCTCCTACCAAAAGTCAATTCAGTCATACCTCAGTCAAGTATGTATTATTGTCTGTTGGTCCGTCTGTCTCTACTTGCGTTTTTTTTTACAAAAACACACTTGTTTATACATGCATTTCCTACACGAATCTGCCTCTAGAGTTATTTTTAGCCACAACTTTCCACTAATTCCCCCTCTCTTTCATTCTAGCTAGATTTTAGCACTGAGTCTCAAGGCCGCAATTTTTTGAAAATTAGTGACATGTTTTTGTTTCAATGCAGTCGCTCGCTGATATGAACAACACAGTCTTTTGTCAATATCTTCATTATTATCTATCCGTCTGTATAAATGAAAGCATATTATTTCTCTGCTCAAGATGGGCCATCAGGCCAGCTAGGTTTTATATTCCTAACATTATTATTAAGAAAAAGTTACTTTTCAAGGTTAGTTGTTTTTTTTTAAATATGTTCGAGCATCTTCTGTAATGCGTTTGCCGCTAAATTCAAATAAAAGGGCTAAGTATCGTAAAAGCGTCCAAGAAATGACTGTTGCGTATAATAGCTAAGGTCCCTTTTGTCAATTTCTTTACCTTGTGTCAACTTGGGGACGTGAATTTTTTTCCTTTCCCCACCAATTGCGTCTTTTTAGCCTTGCTAGTTTCAAGCACGTGTTCAGTCATATTTTTCTTTTTGATCTCCGTTCTCATCCCGTCTACAAGGGTAAACGTTTTGCCTTCACGTCTAACAAGTTAATTTCCATGTCGGGTAGTGACCCGCGGCATGGGCGATCATGTCTTCTAGTAGCTTACGAATTATTTTTATCCCTACATTTTATCTTTGGAGATATTTTAACGTTGTATCACGGTTGATTTTATCACACATCTCCCCACTTGAAAACATGCCTACGGCAAGTTCCAAAACCAGTGATACACATAGACAAAATTACTCCTCACGCCTGCCACTACTCTAATTTTGATCACAGGGGTGCCGACTGAGGAAATCTGCACCGACATTCAATTTGCCTGGGATATATATTGGATACTAAACTGATAAGGTTGAAGCAATAAAGACCACCTCAGCAATCTTGCGTTTTCATGCTTAGCCTGAGATAAGAATACGAGGGGCTGATGATCTGTCTGGACCAAAAAAGTCCTACCATACAGATAGATTTGAAACTTCTTTATTGCCCAGATTAACGCTAAACATTCTTTTTCGCTTGTGGAATATCCTTGTTCCGCCTTATTCAATTTGCGGCTTGCATAAGTGACTGGGTTCAGTTCCCCATCAGGTGAAGATGATCGTTGCAACAAAGCCGCCCCGAGTCCTACATTACTTGCATCTGTTCTTACGACAAAGTCCTGTGTCAAATCAGGCAGTTTGAGAATAGGCTTGCTAGTGAGTTTTTCCTTTAAGTCTTGGAACGCTAATTCACTTTGCGCAGTCCAAATAATTTTATCTGGAAGTCCCTTGCGAGTCAGATCAGTCAGAGGAGCACAAATAGAGTTAAAATCTTTGATGTATTTTTGATAAAATCCGCATAACGACACGAATGATCGCACGTCCTTTTTTGTATGTGGTCTAGGTGCTCTCTGCAGTTTTTCCAAGTTCTTGGGATCAGGGGTCATGTTACCCTGATATACAGTGTGTCCCAAGAATTCCAACTCTTTGCATCCAATACAACATTTTGTTGGCCTAGCAGTTAAGTTCGCATCCCTAAGCCTATTAAATAACATTTTTAGAGCGTCAATGTGTTCTTCAAATGTCTCTGTGGCGACGAGAATATCATCCATTAAATTCGTGATACATTCAGGGGATCCAACAATTTGCGCATCATCCTTGAAAATACACTCGGAGCATTTTTCAATCCGAATGGTAGCATGTTGAATTCATAATGTCCTTCCGATGTGCTAAATGCTAAATAAGGTCTCACTTCAGGCTTCACTGGAATCTGGTAATAGCCTTTACTAAGATCCACCTTTGAAAAGTATTTTGCCTTGTTTAATCTGGCAAATAACTGTTTTGTGTCTGGTAATGGACCCACTTGTCCTTCTGTGACAGCATTCAGTTTCCTGTAATCTATGCACAGTCTGTGTTCCCCAGACGGTTTCTCAACAAAACGACACTGGAGTTAAAAGATGATTCACTGTGTGAAATAATCCCCTCCTTCAACAAATAATCTATTTCTTCCTTCAGTGCCTTCTCCTTCGCGAACGGAATAGAATAGGCTCTCATACAGATTGGGTTTGAGTCTACCAGTTTCATGTCATACTGTAGCAAATTTGTATGGCCTGGTTTATCTGTTAATACATCTGTATGTTCCTCCAGAACCTGTTGAACTCTCTCCCTCTGGTTTTTAGTCAGGTGCT
Source organism: Oreohelix idahoensis (assembly GCA_024509875.1). Lineage (NCBI taxonomy): Eukaryota > Metazoa > Mollusca > Gastropoda > Stylommatophora > Oreohelicidae > Oreohelix > Oreohelix idahoensis. Next base: position 71,656 of record JAMPIV010012255.1, read on the forward strand.
TACTGACTTTTACCTGTGCTGCTGTTTCACAAGGATGTAATGGGTATTCATGTGAGGTGAGTGGTTCCTTTTGCATTTGAGTTGCGATAGCCAAGGTCAGTAAGGGGGTGCTTTCCTGGAGTGGTCTGTCCAGATACTTCTTTAACAGGTTTACATGATAAACTTTCTCCTTCCCCTTTTTGTCAATTTTATAGTTTGTTCTAGACACCTTCTCTAGAACCGTATATGGACCTTGCCATCCAATTTGTAATTTATTCTGGCTACCGGGTAGTAGAAGCAGCACCTTCTCTCCCACAGCTAGTTCCCTGTCATTTGCCTTCCTATTAAAATATGCTGCATGTTTCTTCCTGGCTTGTTTCAAATTATCATTTGCCAGTTTCCATCCAGCTTTCAGACGAGTGGTCAGTTCGTTCACGTATTGATAAGATGAGGTAACAGTCTCTTCCGCCTTCTCATCTGTCCAGGTCCTTAATAGCGCTTCTAATGGACCTTTTATTGGCCTCCCAAATAGCAGAGTAGCGGGAGCCATCACGGTTGAACTATGTGGTACCTCCCGATACGCAAACAATGCGGCGGGCAGGAATTGATCCCACAGATCCGGTTTTTCGTGTGCCAGCTTTCTCAGGATAGAAATGAGAGTCCCATTGAACCTCTCTACCTGGCCGTTTCCTTGCGGATGGTACGGACTACAATGAAAGTGTCTGGCTTGAAATAGCTTAAAAACTTCTTCCGTTAGTTTCCCCTTGAACTGAGAGCCATTATCAGTCAAGATTTGATGCGCGAATCCTAATCGGGTAAATATTGTAAGTAGTGCCTCTGCTACATGTTTTGAATCAATTGATGGCAGGGCTACCGCCTCTCCCCACATAGAACAAGTGTCCACCAGAGTAAGGATGTAACTGTTCCTCCTCTTGGTCCGAGTGAGAGGTCCCACAATATCCACTGCAACCCTCTCAAAAGGTGTTCCCACTATGGGCATTTCCCCTAGAGTTGCAGGAGCAGTCCAATGCTTTGGAGCTACCCTTTGACATTCTGGACAGGATTTGACATATCTTTTTATATCCTCCGTTATCCCTGGCCAAAAGTAATGACAAGCTATACGCTGTCCTGTGGCGCTGATCCCCATGTGACCACTGAAGGGAATCGCATGCCCGAGTTCCATCACTTTATCCCTGCATGAAGTGGGAAGAACCAGCTGGTTGTGACCGTTTGTTCCAGTTCCGGCCTTCCTGTATAATAGTTTGTTCTTCATAAAATATTCCCCCTTGCTCGGAGGTGTGTGGCATTTGGGCAATTTTTTAAAACATGGCTTGAGTGTCCTATCCTCAGCCTGCGCCTTCCTCATCTCCTCTGGATGAGCATTTATAGGTTCACCTTCTTCCTCCTTCTTCTGTGACCTGGTCTGCACTGTCGCCATGATCACAGGTCTCTCGGGATTCCCCAAGAAGACGTATCTACACCCCAATATCAGAGGGTAGATTGGTTCATCTATCACTGCTGCTCTGATTTCTCCTTCCACATAGCGAGTTTTCACCGTTATCCTTGCGATGGGAAGTGTCATGAGTGGTATGTCCTTAGTTGCCCCTTGTATTTCCACTGTTTCTGTGGTATACTGACTTGGGTCCACTAGGCTAGACTTCACAACTGAATCATAATCCAAACCTGTATCATAAAGGCACCTTATGGTGACCCCATTACAAATAACATCCTCACAAACTGGGGGGTGATAAGGTTCCTGCTGTCCATTAGGATTAACCTTTAATCTTTGAGTCCCCGACTTCATTGCAGCAATGTTTGAAGGTTTCCTTCTACAAAATTCGGTGTTATGGTTATCTTTCTTGCACCATTTACACCATCTTTTTCCTTGGTTAAACGGTTTTCTTTCATTGGATTTTTGGTCATTGAACTGTGAGTTTCTGTCTCGATAGTCATTTCTTGGCCGTTCAAAGTTTGTCCTGCCCTTATTACCCTGTTCTCTATTTTCAAATTTATTAAATGGCTGTGGAGCTTTAAAAGTTTCTATGTGCTTCTTTTTAGATCCACTTACCTCTGCCTGGGCTGCCTGATACCTCTCAGCGACATTTAAAACCTCCCCCAACTTCTCTGCACCTTGTTCCATGAGAAATTTTCTCATGTCTGGAGCCATGGACTCTCTCAATTGCTCTATCATGATCATATCCTTAAGATCTTGGGTCTTCCCCGGAGCAGTCCATTTCTCCAAATAGGTTTCCAGTCTGGCAGAGAATTGGTGGTATGTCTCCCCAGACAACAGTTTGGCATTTCTAAATTTCTTACGATAAAATTAACCATTTGTTTTCGTACCTTAATAACAAAGCCTGCTTTAACATGTCATAATTGTCTTGGTCTTCTCTATTCATTTTTGCGAAGACTTCATAAGAAGTACCTCTCAGTCCCTGTGATAACTTTAAACTCCACCTCTCTCTCTCTAACCCATATGTAGTAGCTAATAACTCAAAACGTCCGAGGTACCCCTCGATGTCATCGTCTTTTTCAACAAAATGGTCTAAATGAAACCCCATAGCTGATGTTGAGGCTCCCAGACTGGGCGTAGCATCTGAGGCAAAAGGGCTGGCACCATTTTCAGGAGCATGGCCTTGTAACTCCAGTTCCCTTAGTCGTAATTCGTGCTCCCTTTGCAACCTTCTATCTTCTGCCTCCCTTTGCTTTCGTTTTTCTTCTGCCTCAATCTGCAGCCTCTTAATTTCTTTTTCAGCCTCTAACCTCTTCTCTTCAGCCAACCTTTCAGACTCTAATTTTCTTTCAGCCTCATTTTCTAATCTTCTTTCTTCCCGTTCAATATACTTATCACATTCAGCCGTTACATATTGAATTAAAACCTGACCATCCATTCCCATATCCTTTGCCGTTAGCACAGCAGCTGATCTGAACTTAGCTAGCTCCGCCATCACACAAAATACAATGATCAAGGTAAAATTTCCAACCACTAAAGTAATTCTAATTACTATAGTCTAAAATAATTCTAATTAGCCAGTTAACTAATTAATTACCACTGGCTGTGAAGATTCACCAACTTTTATTTTCACTTTTAATTTTAAGGGACACTTTTAATTTTTACAATTTGTTCCCCTAATTTAATTCTCCCACCAGGAGATCCTAATATTACTGCTAAGCTAATAATCCCTGGACAAGACCCCAATATATGTAGTGGATTTGATGGTACTGTATGGTTGTGATATTACCTAGTGTGATGCATGAGGTCAGCTGTGAAGGCTCCTGAGATAAATGTAGCTGTGAATTTACAGAAGGCCCTTCTTGCTACCACTTACGACCTCACACATATCTTTTTTACTAATGAATGTGGCTACGTTAAAAATCTAGGGTACTGATATGGAAGGTGTTGTATTAGTATATACAAACACACACACACAGATATTTAATAAGTCTAATAATATTAATAAAATTTATAACACACTGAACTAACTCAAGCTGTTTAAAATTTTGATATTAAATTTTCTTTAAGTTTATTTGTTCTGAACCAAGGTTTTATTTTGGTCAGAACATATGAAAGGTTTTGAAATTATGAATGAAATGCATGAATATATGGCATAATAAATGAAAGGTGTGTACATATGAATTTTACAAGACTAGTTAATATTACTACTGTTTATATTTGTAATTTATCTGGGAGAACGATTAATGGATGTGCTGTTGGGGTGGCTTCATCACTCCCAGTCTATGACTACCAAACATTGTCCATTTACTGATGGGAAAATTACAAGTTTATTTCCCAACATGGTATGTTCTAGTTGATGGGAATATAATTGGGGTGTTAGTTAGAAAATAAGTTGGTGAATGTCCAGCAGGCCAGACGCTCACGTATCTTTGACTGAGTAGTTCTGGTGCTGGAATCTGGTGGCCCCACCTCTCCGTGCTTGGGGGCAATATAAGGCTGCTCTGCCAAAATATTCGACTGCACGGGTCCACACTTGTATTTTACAACACAGCATTTGACACCACTTTGGTGCCAAATAAAAAACTCACAGTTCAGAATTATGAATAGAGAACACAGTTATATGCTAGCAAAACTCAGCTGAGACCTGGCTCTATGATGGCGTCCCTCTAAATATTGCAATTAGCTTCTGGGAATTACACCACTGAAGAATTACTGTGTCTACTACTGGACAATTTATGATGAATGGCAAAAATGCGCGTCTGAGCGCCGATAATATGATTATATGTGGCCAATCACCGCCTTTCCCCTTTTTCAAATTTCAAACCTCCTACCAAAAGTCAATTCAGTCATACCTCAGTCAAGTATGTATTATTGTCTGTTGGTCCGTCTGTCTCTACTTGCGTTTTTTTACAAAAACGCACTTGTTTATACATGCATTTCCTACACGAATCTGCCTCTAGAGTTATTTTTAGCCACAACTTTCCACTAATTCCCCCTCTCTTTCATTCTAGCTAGATTTTAGCACTGAGTCTCAAGGCCGCAATTGTTTTTTAAATTAGTGACATGTTTTTGTTTCAATGCAGTCGCTCGCTGATATGAACAACACAGTCTTTTGTCAATATCTTCATTATTATCTATCCGTCTGTATAAATGAAAGCATATTATTTCTCTGCTCAAGATGGGCCATCAGGCCAGCTAGGTTTTATATTCCTAACATTATTATTAAGAAAAAGTTACTTTTCAAGGTTAGTTGTTTTTTTGAAATATGTTCGAGCATCTTCTGTAATGCGTTTGCCGCTGAATTCAAATAAAAGGGCTAAGTATCGTAAAAGCGTCCAAGAAATGACTGTTGCGTATAATAGCTAAGGTCCCTTTTGTCAATTTCTTTACCTTGTGTCAACTTGGGGACGTTAATTTTTTTCCTTTCCCCACCAATTGCGTCTTTTTAGCCTTGCTAGTTTCAAGCACGTGTTCAGTCATATTTTTCTTTTTGATCTCCGTTCTCATCCCGTCTACAAGGGTAAACGTTTTGCCTTCACGTCTAACAAGTTAATTTCCATGTCGGGTAGTGACCCGCGGCATGGGCGATCATGTCTTCTAGTAGCTTACGAATTATTTTTATCCCTACATTTTATCTTTGGAGATATTTTAAAGTTTTATCACGGTTAATTTTATCACAGAGTGAAGGTAACATTTAATAGTTATAACATTTTATTTCGGAATTAACATTGGGTATGTATGAACAGTCTTCTAATGTGACATTACAAGTTCGTGACTTTCGTCGACGGAAAATTCAGTGTGGATTGAAACTTTTGCTTTAATTAATAGCAATTAAACTTTACTTAGTTATGTTTAATATTTAGTATATTTCATAGCACTGATATTATGGCAAGTCCATAACGCTATTGATTTTCACTCATAATACTTAGTATATTAGCACTCGTATTTAATTAGTACCACTAATTATTTCTAGACAACTTTAGGAGTGTTGCTCACTTCGCATTGTTCATTTACATTCTTTTACTTTATAACTCATCGTTTTAATGCATTCATATTCCATTTATTTGAATTCATTTATTGATATTTTTTTTTCTTTCTGTTAACATTTTATTTGTGTTTCATCGTCTTTATTATTTAACATTATCTAGTGTTGCCACATTTACCTCATGTTGGTTCATAGTGGTTATACATTTACTTACATTGCATTTTGTTTTGTTTATTTGAGTTGAATTCACTTTCATATTTATTCTGCCACTAGTAATATTTTGTTTTATATATTTACATTGATATTATATGTAGATGTTAATTTGATTTACCTCTCCGCGGTTATTAAAGTAAAAAAATAAATGAATTTTTTTTTCGTGGGGGTTGTAAGGTAACTGTTGCGTCCTTTTCGGGTCCTTAACAGTAATAAAGTAGTCATGGGGCCTACTTCTGTTAAGAGGGTACGGATCAACATATGTGGTAAGAATATATTGGTAATTTAAATTCATCGCGCACGGAAGCGCACATATTGGTGCGCTAGTATTTTTGCACTTTGTTGCTAAACGGTAGATGACGTAGTGACCTCGAAGAGAGAGGTAATGGCTGTGATTTTCTAAAGCAGACGCTTGTCTGGAATATTGTAACTACTGAGTACTTCGACTTTATACGGCCTTCCGTATGGAAGCCATTGCCGTGCCAAGTTACCAGTAAGTTATTTGAATTTTGTTTGAAACATAAATATATGAATTTTCTTCAAGGAAGTATCTAGTCAAGTCATTCAATTGGAGATCATTGCCCCTTTGTTAGAATGGCTTGAAATTGGACTCCTGTTACAGTTATCGGATCCAGCCTTATATTGTCAAAATACGTGCCGAAGTAGATTGCACAAATGAATCTCAAGTAATAAAATATAATTTTTACCGTCCGTTGGATTACGGAGGAATAAGAGGTCAATCAAGTTAAAAGACGTAGAAACTGATATGCACTGTTTATTATGAAGCCTCAATTATGGATGTACCGATTTTCGGACTTTGATGTTCTACGAGGCCATTTTTAAAGATGGTATTTTCTGCAATTTATTATATACCCATAATCATGAAATGTTTGACTGCCCTTGAGGGGTCAGCCGTTGATATGAACATGTTGTAATACTTTGTCTATGTGATAGTCTTAAATAAATCGTCGTTAATACTTCATATAATAATGAGTTCCAGCCTCGTACGATTGACACTATTGAAGTTGACATTGCCTTTTGTATTCAACGTTATCTCACTTGAATTTCATCCACGACAATTCGCGTAACCAACTACAACATATATACATATATAAATATATGTAAATATATATAAATATATAAATATATAAATATATAAATATATAAATATATAAATATATAAATATATAAATATATAAATATATAAATATATATATATATATATATATATATATATATATATATTGTAGTAAAATCTGTGAGATAATCGCTTATTTCCGTAAGATTTTAGTCTTATGATGAATAAATACCCCAGCCCTCAAGTGTCTGACTGGTTTCATCTTCATCGCCAGTAGGGCGATGCCTTTTGTGCAGTGGGAATGCTAAGAAATGACCCGCCGTAAAAATCAAACACGCTTTAGTTTCGGTTTCGAAAACGTTCCATAAACCTTTTAACATTTCGCCGATCTGCTGCACGAAACGGGGGGGGGGGGGGGGGGGGGGGGGGGGGGGGGGGGGGGGGGAGGAACTTGTAATTAACGACTTGCCATCGTTTGAATTAACATAATATGTTAACTTTAACACTAACATTTGTAATAATTCGGACATTTCATAGTATTAAGAACGAGGCGATTGTAATTAACGCAAAGCACTACCAAAGTTTTGAAAACCCATCTTCGTTCTGCACGCGGTCTCTTTAATATATACACGCTGTGGGCAAAGCCAGCAGAGGCAAACACACAGACACATTTTTATTTCCTCCTAGCGGTAGTATTCTGACGTCACTCAAACTAGTTGGTTTATTTGAATAGTGAGGAAAATTTTAGAGACAGGAAGGGAAGATGGCCGACATGTGTAAAATTTATATTTGACGATTGACAGTGACAAAATTGAAAATCTAAACCATACTGAAACTGACCATAAAAATCATATGGTAGTATAGCGTAGAGTCCCCTGAGCAAAAATATGTTTTAAAAAATATGGTAGTCCAAGTATTAGCCAAGTTATTGAGAAAATACTAAATGTCTGCGGACGCTTGACCGGACAGACTGTTGTTCTTGCTCGTTACATATAACGTTAGTGGGGACGCTAGTTTAAAAAAAGAGGCATTGTAGTAATTTAAATTCTATTAGTTGGTATAAGAGTATAGGAGTACAAGGGGAGAGATAGGAAAAATGTAACTAAAACGAAACATCTTTTTTCTATTGGGCATAACTAACGCAGACTGACCAATGGACTACGAGGCACATAGTTTGTTTGGAAGTGTTTTGTTTTTTTTCAAACGAAATTTAAAAAGTTGTAGTAGTGCCTTCTTTCATTGGTCGGCTCTAATAGATATTGGCAAAAGGCATAGTGGTCTTGGAGCCATTTGACTAGAAAACTTTATTCAAACACTTACGTTGAGATCAGATGTGATAGCTTGTAAAATTAAATACTAATTCACTATCTGGACGGGGCAGAGCAAAACTGAGGCCATTTTCTTTGCCAGTCAACGTTATTTGTGACATATTTCTTTGAACTAGTGGTAAGAATGCTTTATGTATTTACGTGCTTGATTAAAACTGAAAAAGTCAGATACTGCTGTGGAAAAGTGAAGGACATGCCAGAAGCAAACATTATTGAGTCCTCACATTGAACTATATTTGACTGTTGCATATTATCATGATTTTGTATTAATATTTTGTATTGGAAATGGTAGGAAGCCTCTGTGTTCTATGAACACTTTTCAACATGCCTAGAGCATTTATAAGTTAGAAAAGAAAAGAAGAAAATCATATATAAGGAGATGTGGTTACTCCACGTTATTGCATTGAAGCAAACTATGTAAAAGTACAGTGGCGTATCTGCCATAGGGACCTGTGGTGTGGTCACAGAAGGGTGTGAGTCATAAATTAGGGGCTGATGCACATGAATGCAAAAGAGGCTGACCCCATATTGTCATGTATAGATAGGGATAAGAAGTTGTGATCAGGCTGAAAAGGCCAGGGTGTCTTTTTATTGCAGACTTTTTATTTCCTGATACCATCCGGTGACAGGAAACCTGATGAGTGGGTGTAAAGTCTCCATTATAAAGTTTAAGCTGTCAGCTGATAGCCTGAAGGAGCTTACGTGTGGGTGCTGATCGACATTGTCTCTTCATTGATATACTGACATATTCGACCTACGAAGAATCCCAGGTGACAGGTTATCAGCTGGGACCTCTGACATTTCATCCTAAGAAAATAATTCCTATCAAAATAACATTGAATTATATGGGGCTTGATGTATACAACAGCTCCTCATAACATATGACAATCACTAACAACTATTAAAGTTTGATTCTGTGAATACACCTATAGGAACTCTATATTAACATATATTCATAGGACCAAGAGTCCATATTTTTAGTTACAACATTATATGTAAATATATTTCCTCATTTTCAAAGACCTGTCCAAAAGAAGTTGGCGGGACAGGCAGATTAAATTGTAAAAAGAAAAAAACATTCAAATTTTAAAAGAAAACTTTAACCACTGTCTTATTCATTTTATTATAGTGAGTTAAAGTGTATTGTGTTGATGTACCATCATCTTCATCTCACCCCTAGACACTAGAGACATCATACACCAGCCACTAGAATCAAAATACGGACTGTGTGAGATCTAGGGAGGTAGCGTTAGGTTCCGTGATCAATATATCATCATCATCATCATCATTCCTTTTATAGTCAGGGACCTACATGTGCTTGACCTCACACAGTTAACACAGACACAACTATCTTTCTTGTTAGGTATAACATCTTAACCTACCCAGCAAAAATTACATGTGCTACATAAATTGGTAGGCTTGTCCGGGATAGGAACTTTTAGTACTACATATATTAGGGTCCTGGTTTGGGTTTTAGCGATAAGAACATTTCTATTTACCCAGGGAATCCCCATTATTATTATTGCCCAAGATTTGGGAATTGATGAAGTGTCAGAGCCTGGATTAATTAAATTAAATTGTACTTGTTTTAGAAATTAATTTAGAACATTTTAGTATTTATCAGATGGCGGATTTGGCCAAGTTTTGCTCTGCTGCTGTGCAGACTGCGTAAGAGATGAATATGGAAGGTCAAGTTTTGATTGACTATGTCACCTCAGAATGTGATAAGTTTATTGCTAAGGAAGAACATAGGTTAGCTGAAGAGAGGAGAATGCAGTTAGAAGATGCTAGAGAGAAGAAGAAATTAGAGGTGGATAGAGAGGCAGAAATAAAAAGGTTACAAATTGAGGCTGAGAAGGAGGCTAGGGTCTTAGAGGCTGATAGAGAGGCTGAGATCAAGAGGCTCCAATTTGAGGAGAAAAAATTAGAAAGAGAAGCAGAAGAAAAAAGATTGGCTGCCGAAAGGGAAGCAGAAGAAAAGAGATTGGCTGCCGAAAGGGAAGCAGCAGATAAAAGACTGCAAAGGGAAGCAGAGGCAGAAGATAAAAGGTTACAGAGGAAGCATGAGTTGCGACTAAGGGAGTTGGAGTTGCAAGGCCATGCTCCTGAAAATGGTCACAGCCCCTCTACCTCTGATGCTACTGCTAGTCAGGGGGCCTCCAATTCAGCTATGGGGTTTCATTTAGATTATTTTGTTGAGAGAGATGATGACATTGAATCATATCTAAGTAGGTATGAGGTATTAGCTACAACTTATGGGCTAGAAAAAGAAAGATGGAGCTTGAAGTTATCCCAAGGTCTTCGCGGAACAGCTTATGAAGTGTTTTCAAAAATGAGCAGGGATGACCAAGACAATGATGACATGTTAAAGCAGGCTCTATTGTTAAGATACGAAAAGCATGGTGAATTTTAAAGGAAAAAGTTTAGAAATGCCAAGCTACTGTCGGGTGAGACTTATCACCAGTTCTCTGCACGGTTGGAGACTTACTTGGAGAAATGGACTGCTCTGGGGAAAACCCAAGATCTTAAAGAAATGATCCTTATTGAGCATTTGAGAGAGTCCATGGCTCCAGATTTGAGAAAATTTCTCATGGAACAGGGTGCAGAGAGGCTGGCGGAGTTACTTAATGTCGCTGAGAGATATCAGGCAGCCCAGGCATAGGTAGCTGGCACCAAAAAGAAGCATGTAGATAATTATAGGGCCCCACAAAACCCAAATAGGTTTGATAATAAAGATCAGGGTAATACGTTTAAGCCAAATTTTGATAGGCCACGCAATGATAATAAACATAAAAACTCACAGTTCAATGACAGGAAATATGAGGAAAGAAAACCCCTTTATCAAAATAGATACTATTGCAAATGGTGTAAGAAAGAGGGTCATGACACCAAATTTTGTACAAGGAAACCTTCTGGATGTGCTGCGATGAAGTTGGGGAACAAGGAAGAAAAGGTAAAACCTACTGGACAGCAGGAACCTTATCGTCCCCCAGTATGTGAGGACGTGGTATGTAATGGAGTAACAATTAGGTGCCTATAAGATACCGGTTTGGATTTCAATTCCGTTGTGAGTGCGCACTTGGTGAACCCGGATCAGTATACCACAGAAACAGTGGAGATTCAAGGGTCAACCAAGGACCTACCAGTCATGAAACTTCCCATTGCAAGGATAACAGTGAAAACTCGCTATGTGGAAGGGATAATCAGAGCAGCAGTGATAGACGCACCCATTTACCCTCTGATATTGGGATGTCGTTATGTCTTCTTGGGGGCTCTCAAGAGACCTCTGGTCATGGCAACAGTGCAGACCAGATCACAAACCAGAAAGGAAGAATATGAACCTATAAATACTCATCCAGAAGAGATGAGGAAGGCACAGGCTGAAGATAGGTCACTGAAGCCGTGCTTTCAAAAATTGCGTAACTGCCACACACCTCCAAGCAAAGGGGATTTTTACATAAAGAATAAATTGTTATATAGGAAGGCCGGAGCTGGTTCAAATGGTCACGGACAACTGGTACTTCCCAAGATGTTTAGGGCAGACGTAATACGGAGTTTACATGTTGGAAAGGATGGGTACCACGAGAAAGTAGGTACCATCTGCCAAAAGGTTGCTCGAAATTATTATTGGCCAGATATAATGGTCATTGTTGAAAATTTTGTAGAAGCATGCGGCATATTTCATGAGGGAACACCAACAAGTGGGGACAATAATAACCAGGACCTAGAAACGCCACGGGGCAAACTTAGGCCTGAAAATTGAAACAAAAATAAAATTAATAATGTAGACGAAGTGGAATGGGAACCCCCTTTTCACACACAGTCTTCACTTGAATGTGTTAGAATGGTAACTCTGCGTCGAGTACAAAGAGTGATTTTACCCCAGAATAAGCCGACAATCCCTCGGTCGGAATTATGTGAACTGGGTAAAGATAAAAGAGAGAGAAGATCTCTCACAAGGAATTTAAAGTGGGGAGAAAAACACAGGAAACGCATAGGTAGTGGTAGATTTTTGTGTGATGACAAAAGGAAGAAACGTCCTCAACACAATGCTTCTAGTGTTATGAAAAATATGTCAGAAAAATTAAAAGTTCATATGTAACATTGTTAAGGACGTGGACAGATGAGAAGACAGAAGAGACTGTTACCTCATCATACCAATATGTGAAAGAACTGACCACTCGCTTAAAAACTAGTTGGAAACTGGCAAATGAAAATTTGAGACAAGCCAGGAAAAAGCATGCTGCTTATTATAACAAAAAAGCGAAGGATAGGGAGCTTGCTTTAGGGGAGAAGGTGCTTCTTCTTTTACCAGGCAGCAACAATAAACTTCAGATCGGATGGCAAGATCCATATACAGTTTTGGAAAAGGTATCCAGAACAAATTATAAAATAGACAAGAAGGGAAAGGAAAAAGTCTATCATGTGAACCTTTTGAAGAAATATCTAGACAGACAAATCCAGGAAGGAACACACTTAATGGCCTTGTCAATTGCAACCGAAATGAAAAATGAACCTCTCACCTCAGTTGAATATCCACTGAAGCCCAGTGAAACGTTTGAACAGGTGAAGATCAGTAATCACCTGACAAAAAGACAAAGGGAGAGGACTCAAAAGGTCCTGGAGAAACATACAGACGTGTTAACGGATAAGCCGGGGCAAACAAATTTGTTGGAATATGATATGAAACTACTAGACCCAACACCCATCTGTATGCGGCCTTATTCTATTCCGTTCGCTAAGGAAAAAGCTTTGAAAGAGGAGATAGATTATTTGTTACAAGAAGGGATTATTTCTCACAGTGAGTCTCCTTATAGTTCCTGTGTGGTTTTGTTGCGGAAACCATCGGGAGAACATAGACTGTGCATCGATTACAGGAAACTGAATGCTGTCACAGAAGATCAGGTGGATCCATTACCTGATACTACGCAACTTTTTGCCAGGCTGAAAAAAGCAAAATATTTTTCAAAGGTGGATCTGAGCAAAGGCTATTATCAAATTCCAGTAAAGCCTGAGGTTCGACCTTACTTAGCATTTAGCACCTCGGAAGGTCATTATGAGTTCAACATGCTACCGTTTGGGTTGAAAAATGCCCCGAGTGTGTTTTCTAGGATGATGCGAAAATTGTTGGATCCCCTGAAAAATCCATGTATCTCGAATTTCATGGATGATATCCTCATTGCTACTGAAACTTTTGAGGAACATGTTAACTCTTTGAATATGCTGTTTGATAGACTCAGAGAGGCTAACTTGACCGCTAGACCAACAAAATGTTGTATTGGGTGTAAAGAGTTGGAATTCTTGGGACATACCGTACATCAGGGTTGCATGACCCATGACCCCAAGAATCTGGAGAAATTGAAAAGAGCACCTAGGCCACAAACAAAGAAAGATGTGCGATCTTTTGTGTCGTTGTGTGGTTTCTACCAAAAGTACATTAAACATTTTAACTCTATATGTGCTCCTCTGACGGATTTAACTCGAAAGGGACAACCTGATACAATAAACTGGTCCGCACAGTGTGAATTGGCTTACCAGGAGTTAAAAGAAAAACTCACAAGCAGGCCAATATTGCAATTGCCTGACTTGAATCAAGAATTTATTGTGAGAAGTGACGCAAGCAATGTGGGCCTGGGCGCTACATTGTTGCAAAGGTCCTCCTCACAAGATGGGGAATTGAACCCAGTCGCTTATGCAAGCCGCAAGTTGAACAAGGCGGAAAAAAATTATTCAACAAGTGAGAAAGAATGTTTGGCGTTAATATGGGCTATTAAAATAAATTTCAGATTTATCTATATGGCAGGACATGTGTGGTCCAAACAGATCATTCACCTCTCGTATTCCTGTCACAAGCCAAGCATGAAAATTCCAGATTATTAAGATGGTCATTATTATTACAGCCATACTCATTTCTGATTGAATATATTCCCGGCCCTCAGAACGTCGGTGCAGATTTTTTGAGTAGACATCCTTGTGATGAAAATCAGAAGAAATCGTAGGACTTTATTTGCGCTAAGTTATCTCATAGATTGTAACCTGCAATGGATGCATGTTTTAGGACGGGAGGTGTGTAGTAAAATCTGTGAGATAATCGCTTATTTCCGTAAGATTTTAGTCTTATGATGAATAAATACCCCAGCCCTCAGGTGTCTGACTGGTTTCATCTTCATCGCCAGTAGGGCGATGCCTTTTGTGCAGTGGGAATGCTAAGAAATGACCCGCCGTAAAAATCAAACACGCTTTAGTTTCGGTTTCGAAAACGTTCCATAAACCTTTTAACATCTCGCCGATCTGCTGCACGAAACGGGGGGGGGGGGGGGGGGGGGGGAAACCTTGTAATTAACGACTTGCCATCGTTTGAATTAACGTAATATGTTAACTTTAACACTAACATTTGTAATAATTCGGACATTTCACAGTAGTAAGAACGAGGCGATTGTAATTAACGCAAAGCACTACCAAAGTTTTGAAAAACCCTTCTTCGTTCTGCACGTGGTCTCTTTAATATATACACGCTGTGGGCAAAGCCAGCAGAGGCAAACACACAGACAAATTTTATTTCCTCCTAGCGGTAGTATTCTGACGTCACTCAAACTAGTTGGTTTATTTGAATAGTGAGGAAAATGTTAGAGACAGGGAGGGAAGATGGCCGACATGTGTAAAATTTATATTTGACGATTGACAGTGACAAAATTGAAAATCTAACCCATACTGAAACTGACCATAAAAATCATATGGTAGTATAGCGTAGAGTCGCCTGAGCAAAAATATGTTTTAAAAAATATGGTAGTCCAAGTATTAGCCAAGTTATTGAGAAAATACTAAATGTCTGCGGACGCTTGACCGGACGGACTGTTGTTCTTGCTCGTTACATATAACGTTAGTGGGGCCGCTAGTTTAAAAAGAGAGGCATTGTAGTAATTCAAATTCTATTAGTTGGTATAAGAGTATAGGAGTACAAGGGGAGAGATAGGAAAAATGTAACTAAAACGAAACATCTTTTTCTATTGGGCATAACTAACGCAGACTGACCAATGCACTACGAGGCACATAGTTTGTTTGGAAGTGTTTTTATTTTTTTCAAACGAAATTTAAAAAGTTGTAGTAGTGCCTTCTTTCATTGGTCGGCTCTAATAGATATTGGCAAAAGGCATAGTGGTCTCGGAGCCATTTGACTAGAAAACTTTATTCAAACACTTACGTTGAGATCAGATGTGATAGCTTGTAAATATAAATACTAATTCACTATCTGGACGGGGCAGAGCAAAACTGAGGCCATATTCTTTGCCAGTCAACGTTGTTTGTGACATATTTATTTGAACTAGTGGTAAGAATGCTTTATGTATTTACATGCTTGATTAAAACTGAAAAAGTCAGATACTGCTGTGGAAAAGTGAAGGACATGCCGGAAGCAAACATTATTGAGTCCTCACATTGAACTGTATTTGACTGTTGCATATTATTATGATTTTGTATTAATATTTTGTATTGGAAATGGTAGGAAGCCTCTGTGTTCTATGAACACTTTTCAACATGCCTAGAGCATTTATAAGTTAGAAAAGAAAAAGAAAAGAAGAAAATCATATATAAGGAGATGTGGTTACTCCACGTTATTGCTGTCGTGAAACATTCTAAATCCACATATATAAATTAAAAGGTAAATGTAAAGCCTAACATATAAATTCAATAAAAGGAAAGAGAAATTGTAAAAGTACAGTGCTGTCACAATGGCGTACAAAAATCCCCCTTGTTTTCTACTTCGTCTGCAAATTGTAACGTTTCACGTTGATAGTAAAGCCTACTGCATCACTACACGCTTTCTACAATAAAACATGTACTGCATTTCTAAGAAAACCTTGAGATACGCAAGCTGATTAATGACCTAAATTAATACTTCCATTAATTTCATTTTATACACTACGTTAACATAAACGGAAAGACAGATGAACTTAGGATAGAGAGAGGGAGGGCTGAAAGCAGGAACGCAGGCAACACTAACACGCGTCTCGCGATATACAACTAATGCCACCCTCCCCGCGCGAAAGGCCAGAAGCACTAACTTTTTTTCAAATAGACAGTGATAAAAAAACACTACCCATACGAGAGTTATGTTTAAAAACCTGAAAAAAATGCTTATTAGGAAACATGACATTATACTGTTTTATGTCTGAAAGCCTGACAGTACCCAGACACCACATCGTATCGAAGTGAACGGGAAGTAGAAGAAAATGCATATTTTGAACGCAGCCCCTTAGCCCCATTAAAATTATATATTTGGGTTCCTTAGGACTTGCTGACAAAGAATATGTTAAGTGTTACGCAAATAGTCTAGGAATTAACAAATTATAGCCAAAAGAAAATATTGAGGGTGTCAGACAACACCAAAAAAATAATCGCACAGTGGCATGTTTTGAAACCACTATTTTACGGGAAATGGGCCACCATGTAAAATCCTATTTGATTGGATAGAAGTAAATGTAAGGCTAAACACGATTAGTCGGACTACAAATACTAATTCTTTGTTGTTAGGGAAACGTGAGTAGGAGTACTTTTTTTGAAAAGCTGTGTAAACATGGCCCGATTGGTTAGACCCGCCAATATAGTCAATTAAGAGCGTCAGTTCAGTGCCACATTTTAAAATAAACTTACTAAGAAACATCGCGTTGAGATCCAGATCATATTTTTCTAAATAAAAGTCTAGGACAGAGGCAGATCGGAATTTGTGCCATTATTCATCGCCAGTCAACGTATCTGTGTATTATTATTTCCATGAATTGTGGTAAGCTTGATATATTCGATGTCTTTTTTATGAAAATTGAATGTAAATTGATAATTTATGTCTGTATATGTGCGTGGTTCAGTAGCGAACATGAGGCAAGGCCTAGATAGTGCTCCAACCTGAACAGAACGTGTCGGAGAAAAGAAAACTGCATGGAATTGCCAAATAGTACACTGACACCTATCTTATTGACTAGAAGGAAATAATGCTGGAATTGCAGAGGCGTAGTAACCATTAGGGAGGAGTATACTGGTGTAAATTGTTTCAGATGAAGCTAGCAGTTGGCCTACCGCTCTGAACTCAGTGTTTGTTATGTATTGTGTTCAGTGTGGAAATAGATTATAAATTAGATCTGAAGTAGGAGGTACAACCTTCTTGTTTCAGGGACTGTGGTCCTAGTTATTGAAGCAGCACCTGGTCTGAGTTTTGCTGAATCCAGAGGCTGACAGCATACTCCTTGGTCCAGATAGCGACCAGTGAGGTGTCTCCAGAACACAGGAAGCAATCGAGCAGAGGAGTCTTTTCCTGCCGCCATCACGAAAGATAAGCTTCTGTGGCCAGAGTAGCTCAACATTATGTGCCCCCTCAAAAATTGACATTTGATTAAACACAGAGGGACAATTAATTGGTTCAAATGACAGGAACTGTGAACTTTTCCCAATACTATTTCCACGATAATCAAACACTTGAAGTCATGATGAAAAACAACAACCAAGCTTGAACAAAACCAGTATTACCTCATATGACTACTGCACAAATTACACACATAGAATAATAATAATAAAATATGTCAATACAAAGTTCATATATATATATAAACTGTGTACATACTACTTGTAATTACATTTGATTGTGATTCCTGGTTCACTGTGTAGTTGAATCAGGATACCCATTATTGAAAGAATTAATACATGTATTTTTAAACTTAAACACTTGACTCATTTAAGATAGTCTTATAGAGTGTTATATGTGTGTGAGTGTCACAGTGTTGTAAAGTGTTGTGGAATAAATTAAATTGTTTATCTGTTTGTTGTTGTTGTGACTTACACTTCATCATTTTCATAACCCTAGACATTTAACGTAGTCATCACAATATTCCAGAATAATTCTGACTGAGGTAAATGTGGTAGCAAGTAAGGTCATCTGTAATACACCACACTTGTTAGATACAGATACCTTCACAGCTGATCTCAGTCAGTACACTAAGTCCCCTATAGATATTTATAACATCCCACTTTACGACATATATTGGGGCCTGTCCGGGATTTTGAATCTTTCCCTATTATAAATATTGGAGGTAATTCACTTCAGGGAATAATAACAATTAAAAAGGTATCCTTGGGTGGAATTAAATAAGGTTGAGCTCTCGGTGCTTGTGTTTGTCCTTGGATATTTAGTTACAGATTGTATTGTTTAGTTAGACATTATATACATTTACCTGTTAGAAAATGGCGGACCTGGCCAAATTTCGATCTGCTGTTGTGCAGACTGCTAAAGAGTTAGGAATGGACGGACAAGTTATGATTGCCTATGTGACTACGGAATGTGACAAATATATTGAACGTGAAGAAAGAAGATTAGAAAAAGAGGCCGAAAGAAAATTAGAATCTGAAAGATTGGCCGAAGATAAGAGAATAGAGGCTGAAAAAGAAATTAAGAGTTTGCAGATTGAGGCTGAGGCTAAGGCATTGGAGGCAGATAAGGAGATTAAGAGGCTCCAGTTGGAAGAGAAAAAGGCTGAAAGGGAAGCAGAAGAAAAAAGATTAGCTGCAGAAAGGGAAGCCGAGGAAAGAAGACAGGCTGCAGAGAGAGAAGCAGAAAAGGAGGAGAAGAGATTACAAAGGGAACATGAGTTACGACTAAGGGAGTTTGAGTTTCAAGGCCATGCTCCTGAAAATGGTGCCAGTCCCTTTACCTCCGATGCTACTGCTAGTCAAGGAGCCTCAACCTCAGCTATGAACTTTCATTTAGATCATTTTGTTGAGAAAGACGATGATATTGAGAGCTATCTAAATAGATATGAACTATTAGCTACCACGTATGGATTAGAGAGAGAAAGGTGGAGCTTAAAGTTATCTCAAGGACTTCGTGGGGCAGCTTATGAAGTTTTTGCCAAAATGAGCAGAGGTGATCAAGAAAATTATGACATGCTAAAGCAGGCTCTTTTGTTAAGATATGAAAAGAACGCAGAATTGTATAGGAAAAAAATTTAGGAATGCTAAACTACTGTCAGGTGAAACCTATCACCAGTTTTCTGCACGGTTAGAGACATACTTGGAGAAATGGACTTCTCTGGGGAAAACCCAAGATCTTAAGGAAATGGTCCTTATAGAACAATTAAGAGAGTCCATGGCTCCAGACCTGAGAAAGTTTCTCATGGAACAAGGTGCAGAGAGGCTGGGTGAGTTACTAAATGTTGCAGAAAGGTATCAAGCAGCTCAGGCAGAGGTATCAGGTAATAAAAAGAAACAGGTAGAAAATTTTAGGGCACCACAGAACTTTAATAAATTTGATCCTAGAGATCAAAACAAAGGTAAGCACCAGTTTGATAGGCCACGGTATGACAATAAAAATAAAACCCCACAATTCGATGAAAGGAAATATGATGAAAGAAAATCTTTCAACCAAGGAAGGAGGTGGTGTAAAAATTGTAAGATGAACAATCATGACACTGACCATTGCAGAAGGAACCCTATAGTTATGGCCACCCTTCAGGTCAGGTCAACCTCAAGACAGGAGGAGGATATTCTGATAGATACCACTCCAGAAGAGATGAGGAAGGCACAGGCTGGGGAAAAGACCCTCAAGCCTTGTTTTAGGAAATTGTCGACTTGTCATACAACTCCAGGCAAGGGAGATTTTTACATGAAAAACAAGTTGATTTACAGGAAGGCCGGAACTAGATCCCATGGTCACGGACAGTTGGTTCTTCCAAAGAGATATAGGGCAGACTTAATAAGGAGCCTACATGTGAAACAAGATGGGGACCATGAGAAAATAGGTACCATCATTCAAAAGGTGGCTCACAATTATTATTGGCCCAAGGCAAGGTGGGACATTGAGAATTTTGTAGAAAGGTGTAGCATAGCACATGAGGGAACACCCACAAGTGGGAACATTGATCAGGACCTGGACACGCCACGGGGCAAACGTAGGCCTGACAATAGAAAGAAAAATAAAGTGGACCAAATGGAATGGGAAGCCCCTTTTCACGGACAAGCTTCAATTAACTGTTTTACAATGGCCACTATGCAGAGAGTGCAAAAAGATGTCTTACCCCAGGATAAGCCGAAAATCCCTCAATCGGACTTAAACAAACTGGAGGAAGAGGATGTAGAGAGGAAATCTCTCATCCAGAATTCTAAGTGGGGAGAAAGCCCCAAGAGAAGAATTGGTAGCGGTCGTTTTGTGCATGATAATTCTGGGAAGAAAAATCATCACTATAGCGCTTCGAGTGGAAGAGACCATACCGGTGCATGGACAAAGAGGTCCACAAAATTAAAGGTCCATATGTAACGCTGTTAAGAACGTGGACTGATGAAAAGGCAGAGAAAAATATTACATCCTCATACCAATATGTGAATGAGCTGACCACTCGTTTAAAAACTGGCTGGAAACTTGCCAATGAAAATTTGAGACAAGCCAGGAAGAAACATGCTGCCTATTTCAACAGGAAGGCTAAAGACAGAGATTTGGCTGTGGGAGAGAAGGTACTGCTTCTTCTACCCGGTAGTCAAAATAAGTTACAAATTGGATGGCAAGGTCCATATACAGTTCTAGAGAAGGTGTCTAGAACCAATTATAAGATAGATAAGAAGGGGAAAGAAAAAATCTATCATGTGAATCTCCTGAAGAAATATTTGGAAAGAGAAAATCAGGAAGAGACACACTTGTTGACCTTGTCCATTGCAATGGAGATGAAAAAGGAACCACTTTCATCATTTGAATATCCATTACACCCCTGTGAGACAGCGGCACAGGTGAAAATCAGTACACATTTAACTAACAATCAGAAAGAGAGAGTGCAACAGGTTCTAGATAATCATACAGAGGTGTTAACGGACCGACGGGGCATACAAACTTATTGGAATATGATATGAAACTGATAGACCCCACACCTGTCTGTATGAAACCCTATTCGATTCCTTTTGCTAAGGAGAAAGCTTTGAAGGAAGAGATAGACTATTTGTTGAAGGAAGGAATTATTTCACACAGTGAATCTTCGTATAGTTCCAGTGTTGTACTCTTAAGGAAACCCTCTGGAGAACATAGACTCTGTATAGATTACAGGAGACTGAATGCTATTACAGAAGGACAGGTGGATCCATTGCCTGATACAAATCAGTTGTTTGCCAGGCTAAATAAAGCTAAATATTTCTCAAAAGTGGATCTGAGTAAAGGATACTATCAGATTCCAGTAAAGCCTGAGGTTAGACCATATCTAGCTTTTAGTACCTCAGAGGGACACTATGAGTTTAACAGATTGCCATTTGGATTGAAGAATGCACCTAGTGTCTTCTCTAGAATGATGAGAAAATTATTGGACCCTCTGAATAATCCATGCATTACAAATTTCATGGATGATATCCTTATAGCAACAGAAACATTTGAGGAACACATTGACTCTCTGAATATGCTGTTTAATCGACTTAGAGAAGCGAATTTAACAGCCCGACCAACCAAATGTTGCGTTGGATGTAAAGAATTAGAATTCTTGGGACACACAGTCCATCAGGGAAACATGACCCCTGACCCCAAGAATTTAGAGAAACTAAAGAAAGCCCCGAGACCACAAACCAAGAAAGACGTGAGATCCTTTGTCTCATTATGTGGTTTCTACCAAAAGTATATCAAAAACTTTAATTCCATATGTGCACCGTTAACTGATTTGACCCGTAAAGGAAATCCAGATCGAAGTACATGGACACCACAATGTGATTTAGCTTACCAGGAATTGAAGGAAAAGCTCACAAGCAAACCTATTTTGAAATTACCTGACTTAAGTCAAGAATTCATTGTAAGGACGGATGCCAGTAATATTGGGTTAGGTGCGACTCTGCTACAGATATCAGATGCATTGGATGGGGAATTAAGCCCAGTGGCATATGCTAGCAGAAAGTTGAATAAAGCTGAAACCAATTACTCAACTAGCGAAAAAGAATGTCTTGCAGTAATATGGGCGATAAAGAAATTCAATATTTATTTGTATGGGAAGGCATTTAAGTTGCAAACGGATCACAAACCCTTGTCGTTTCTAGCGCAGGCTAGGCATGAAAATTCTAGATTACTCCGTTGGTCATTACTGATGCAGCCATTTGAGTTTAGCATAGAGTATATATCTGGAAAGACAAATCTGGGAGCGGATTTTTTAAGCCGATATATGTGTGATGAGAATCACCGTAAACCCCAGAAATATTAATAAATTTCTCTATGTGTATATAGAATTATAGACTGACATATAACGTCTGTTTTAAGAGGGGAGAATTTGTCGTGAAACATTCTAAATCCACATATATAAATTAAAAGGTAAATGTAAAGCCTAACATATAAATTCAATAAAAGGAAAGAGAAATGGTAAAAGTACAGTGCTGTCACAATGGCGTACAAAAATCCCCCTTGTTTTCTACTTCGTCTGCAAATTGTAACGTTTCACGTTGATAGTAAAGCCTACTGCATCACTACACGCTTTCTACAATAAAACGTGTACTGCATTTCTAAGAAAACCTTGAGATACGCAAGCTGATTAATGACCTAAATTAATACTTCCATTAATTTCATTTTATACACTACGTTAACATAAACGGAAAGACAGATGAACTTAGGATAGAGAGAGGGAGGGCTGAAAGCAGGAACGCAGGCAACACTAACACGCGTCTCGCGATATACAACTAATGCCACCCTCCCCGCGCGAAAGGCCAGAAGCACTAACTTTTTTTCAAATAGACAGTGATAAAAAAACTCTACCCATACGAGAGTTAGGTTTAAAAACCTGAAAAATGCTTATTAGGAAACATGACATTATACTGTTTTATGTCTGAAAGCCTGACAGTACCCAGACACCACATCGTATCGAAGTGAACGGGAGGTAGAAGAAAATGCATATTTTGAACGCAGCCCCTTAGCCCAATTAAACTTATATATTTGAGTTCCTTAGGACTTGCTGACAAAGAATGTGTTAAGTGTTACGCAAATAGTCTAGGAATTAACAAATTATAGCCAAAAGAAAATAGTGAGGGTGTCAGACAACACCAAAAAAATAATCGCACAGTGGCATGTTTTGAAACCACTATTTTACGGGAAATGGGCCACCATGTAAAATCCTATTTGATTGGATAGAAGTAAATGTAAGGCTAAACACGATTAGTCGGACTACAAATACTAATTCTTTGTTGTTGTTAGGGAAACGTGAGTAGGAGTACTTTTTTTGAAAAGCTGTGTAAACATGGCCCGATTGGTTAGACCCGCCAATATAGTCAATTAAGAGCGTCAGTTCAGTGCCACATTTTAAAATAAACTTACCAAGAAACAGCGCGTTGAGATCCAGATCATATTTTTCTAAATAAAAGTCTGGGACAGAGGCAGATCGGAATTTGTGCCATTATTCATCGCCAGTCAACGTATCTGTGTATTATTTCCATGAATTGTGGTAAGCTTGATATATTCGATATCTTTTTAATGAAAATTGAATGTAAATTGATAATTTATGTCTGTATATGTGCGTGGTTCAGTAGCGAACATGAGGCAAGGCCTAGATAGTGCTCCAACCTGAACAGAACGTGTCGGAGAAAAGAAAACTGCATGGAATTGCCAAATAGTACACTGACACCTATCTTATTGACTAGAAGGAAATAATGCTGGAATTGCAGAGGCGTAGTAACCATTAGGGAGGAGTATACTGGTGTAAATTGTTTCAGATGAAGCTAGCAGTTGGCTTACGCTCTGAACTCAGTGTTTGTTCTGTATTGTGTTCAGTGTGGAAATAGATTATAAATTAGATCTGAAGTAGGAGGTACAACCTTCTTGTTTCAGGGACTGTGGTCCTAGTTATTGAAGCAGCACCTGGTCTGAGTTTTGCTGAATCCAGAGGCTGACAGCATACTCCTTGGTCCAGATAGCGACCAGTGAGGTGTCTCCAGAACACAGGAAACAATCGAGCAGAGGAGTCTTTTCCTGCCGCCATCACGAAAGATAAGCTTCTGTGGCCAGAGTAGCTCAACATTATGTGCCCCCTCAAAAATTGACATTTTATTAAACACAGAGGGACAATTAATTGGTTCAAATGACAGGAACTGTGAACTTTTCCCAATACTATTTCCACGATAATCAAACACTTGAAGTCATGATGAAAAACAACAACCAAGCTTGAACAAAACCAGTATTACCTCATATTACTACTGCACAAATTACACACATAGAATAATAATAATAAAATATGTCAATACAAAGTTCATATATATAAACTGTGTACATACTACTTGTAATTACATTTGATTGTGATTCCTGGTTCACTGTGTAGTTGAATCAGGATACCCATTATTGAAAGAATTAATACATATATTTTTAAACTTAAACACTTGACTCATTTAAGATAGTCTTATAGAGTGTTATATGTGTGTGAGTGTCACAGTGTTGTAAAGTGTTGTGGAATAAATTAAATTGTTTATCTGTTTGTTGTTGTTGTGACTTACACTTCATCATTTTCATAACCCTAGACATTTAACGTAGTCATCACAATATTCCAGAATAATTCTGACTGAGGTAAATGTGGTAGCAAGTAAGGTCATCTGTAATACACCACACTTATTAGATACAGATACCTTCACAGCTGATCTCAGTCAGTACACTAAGTCCCCTATAGATATTTATAACATCCCACTTTACCACAATTGCATTGAAGCAAACTATGTAAAAGTACAGTGGCGTATCTGCCATAGGGACCTGTGGTGTGGCCACAGAAGGGTGTGAGTCATAAATTAGAAGCTGACCCCATATTGTCATGTATAGATAGGGATAAGAAGTTGTGATCAGGTTGAAAAGGCCAGGGTGTCCTTTTATTGCAGAGTTTTTATTTCCTGTTACCATCCGGTGACAGGAAACCTGATGAGTGGGTGTAAAGTCTCCATTATAAAGTTTAAGCTGTCAGCTGATAGCCTGAAGGAGCTTACGTGTGGGTGCTGATCGACATTGTCTCTACATTGATATACTGACTTATATTCGACCTACGAAGAATCCCAGGTGACAGGTTATCAGCTGGGACCTCTGACATTTCATCCTAAGAAAATAACTCCTATCAAAATAACATTGAATTATATGGGGCTTGATGTAAACAACAGCTCCTCATAACATATGACAATCACTAACAACTATTAAAGTTTGATTCTGTGAATACACCTATAGGAACTCTATATTAACATATATTCATAGGACCAAGAGTCCATATTTTTAGTTACAACATTATATGTAAATATATTTCCTCATTTTCAAAGACCTGTCCAAAAGAAGTTGGCGGGACAGGCAGATTAAATTGTAAAAAGAAAAAAAACATTAATATTTTAAAAGAAAACTTTAACCACTGTCTTATTCATTTTAAAATAGTGAGTTAAAGTGTATTGTGTTGATGTACCATCATCTTCATCTCACCCCTAGACACTAGAGACATCATACACCAGCCACTAGAATCAAAATACGGACTGTGTGAGATCTAGGGAGGTAGCGTTAGGTTCCCTGATCAATATATCATCATCATCATCATTCCTTTTATAGTCAGGGACCTACATGTGCTTGACCTCACACAGTTAACACAGACACAACTATCTTTCTTGTTAGGTATAACATCTTAACCTCCCCAGCAAAAATTACATTTGCTACATATATATACATACATATATATATATATATATATATATATATATATACATATATATATATAGATAAATATATATATATATATATATATATATATATATATATCTATATATATATATATATATATATATATATATATATATATATATATATATATATATATATATATATATATATATATCTATATATCTATATATATATATATATATATATATATATATATATATATATATATATATATATATATATATATATATATATATATATATATATATATATATGACAGTTGTTCCTTTCTGGTTGGAAATAGGTATTACAAATTTATACGGCAGGTCAAATCTTGCCGGTAAATTACTTTCTTTTTATCGGTTGTGTCCTGTTTTAGTCCAACAGTTATTTCATGTCATCTGCTGTCACGCTGGTGGTAAGCATTTTTTTTTTTTTCAAATATGGCCTGGATGCTCTGTCTCCCATTTGTTTATTTAACTGCTCTTGGTAGATCTTTTTGCCTCTTCACAAGTTACACATGTGTCGGTTTGTGCCTGCTCTTCACCCCTAAGGATATGCCAACTGGGTATGATACATAGTATCGTGTACACTTTTAAACCGTTGAAATAGCTAGATTATTGACGCTCGTTTGTCCTTTATGTCTTTGTTGCTTTAATTCTTCAGAGCTGCTAGTGTTGGCAATCTCTCAGTATTTCCAGATGTCATTAGAACTCGTTTTGCACTAACAGTTAACCATCTCTGACTCTGGCGTTTGTTAAAACTTTTTCATTTGCTTCCTGGTAGTTTTTGTCAGTTCACGAGCTTAGCTTGATGAATTTCCTACATCTCCAATGAATTGAATTGTTAGGCCTTTTCGTTTTGCTTTGGTCTGAGTGTTCTTTTCTTCAGTGGCTATAGTACTTTCTGTCATTTCAAAACCTCTATTTTTGAAAACAGGGTTCATGGTGACACACAGGAGTAGAATCTTTTTCTGCTCTCATCTTTGCTTGTGTTATTTCTATGAAGTTACACTGCATAAATCTTCCCGGTCTCAATTTATTTATCTGGTACACTGAGTGGTCTGCTGGCTTTTTTATTTTATTTTTCAGCTTCATGCTGGTCCCTGTTGTCTCTGGCGGGAACCGTACTCAGATCGGTTGGTTGTAAGTCAACCATTTTAAAACCGATTAATCACCACCTCCTTAAATCATTATCAGTTTTCTTTTTATCGCCTTACGAAGGAGCATGGGAGTCACTACTGCAGCTGGCCCCTTTCCTGGAAGCCTGTACCAAGTAGTCACGTGCTCTTGCAGCAGTGGTTTCTGTGACAATTTGTTTGACATGATAAGGCTGTCAGCCTCATGTACAATCTTATATAGTCGCCCTTTACGACATGATGGACTGAGGAGTCTTATTCTGTCTTTGCCTCATTAAAGACCCGTGGGATCTACCAGGCACCGTTGACTTGATCTGTGTTCTTTATTGTATTCTTGGTAATACGCAATTCTCTCATTCGCTAAATCGTTGACGCGATGATGGAAAGATAGCAGCTGGTAACCTGTGTTTCAAATGATAGTTATACAGAGGTTTCCACACACTGACAATAACCATGAAAGTATGCTGTAATATTTATAGCTCTTGATAAATATTAGCGTGCAATTGTACAACCTTGACCGAGGGACGTAGGCAAATTATTACGCAGCAGTATTCTGTAGATTTTAACATAATAAGATGTAAAAAAAAAAAGTGTGATAACAAGCACCGTCTTCCTACATTTCGTCTGCTCTCCAGATTATGTTAGCGAACTTGTATTTTAAACTACTGCCTTTCTTAACATTGCTGGTTGTTCTCAGTATGCCCGGGCTTCCGTGTCAAGCGGTGATCAGATGCAGGGCCTAGTTAGTTCTGATTTCTCCTTTCTTCAAGAAGTAGAGTTTTTTTTTTTTTCTTTCTTTCATTTAAATTGAACACCACGTTACAGATCTTGTTTTACTCAGACGGGGAACACTGTTTTGTTTACTGCGTTCATCTTGACTTGCCATTTTCTGATTTACTCCTTGAATGTTGATAGGACTTGCTGTATCTGGGAGCTTGTTGTGGTGATATTCTTCAGAGGCCCACACTGCTCTCATCAGTAAACAAGGAATAACCGACTCTTTTCGGGATATTTTCGGTTACATTGTATTATGTTTATAATGCGATTCAGTTGTCATTTCTCTCAATTTTCATATATATTTTCCTGTACTATCAACCCCCAATAAAGACCGCGATCAAAACAAGATTTTTGCCAAGAAATAATGTAACTTATCTCCTTATTAAACGTCGTTGGCTTCAGGTAGAGTATACAATGATGATAGCAGCTGTTAGCGTTACAGTGTAAACTTTGTGCTGGAAACACCAAGGTAAAAGAAAGAGAGGAAGATCCAAAATCACGTGGAGAAAAGAACTAGAGAGACACATAAAAAGAATAAAGAAGACGTGGAAAAAACAGGAACGGATAATACAGGACAGATAATACAGGACAGATAATACAGGACAGATAATACAGGACAGATAATACAGGACAGATAATACAGGACAGATAATACAGGATAGATAATACAGGACAGATAATACAGGACAGATAATACAGGATAGATAATACAGGATAGATAATACAGGACAGATAATACAGGACAGATAATACAAGACAGATAATACAGGACAGATAATACAGGACAGATAATACAGGACAGATAATACAGGACAGATAATACAGGACAGATAATACAGGACAGATAATACAGGACAGATAATACAGGACAGATAATACAGGACAGATAATACAGGACAGATAATACAGGACAGATAATACAGGACAGATAATACAGGACAGAAGGCCTTAGCGTAAAACCTTTACCATAAAGACAGCTGAGTTAGTGAATGTATGACTCTGTTTACTTCCAAATTGAAAACATTCATTTTTAAATAATTCAAATGGATTTAGAAAATCATTGTGAAAGATGGAGATACATAGAAGCAGATAAAAGGGAAAACGAAGTGGAAAAATGGAAGTTAGAAACAAACACTTTAATGATAAAGGCCGACAATAAATCCAGTTTTTATTCCAGAAGGTTGCAGCCCGTCTGCTTCTTCTTGAAGCGCCATGTCTGGTGGTATATACGACCATGTCTCTCCACAACGTCCTGTCTCCTGTGCTGTTTACCACTTATGTTGTCATCTTTCCGTGCCTTGATGTCAAGCTGTACATCATCTTCCCTCTTTGTCGTCCTTTATTTCTTTGTCTTCAATTTTTGTCACTGTTATATTTACAGCTTTCTTCTTCTAAATAACATGCTCAAAGATGCTGGATTTTTTTTTTTCTAATATGATTAATAATCTTCCTTTGAGCACTGGTTGGCCACCCCTGCATAAAATCTAAAAGTTCCTACAGGATCTACCAACCGGCAGTAAACGACTATTATCCATTTCCAAAGCTCATATCTCTTGTGTACTAGTAATATTCAACGACATTCTTGAAAACGAGTAAGTAACCCGCCAAAACAAGACGGCCCCCCCGGTGAAATTGTATTGTGCTGTTTCTTCTGCATGTCCCGGTGAAGGCACTAATTCTACTGTGGTCATTTCATTCTTTTTCCTTCTATAGCAGATTACATTGGATCGTTCTATGCAAACTTATCATGGCTTATGGTCAATGTGTGGCCGTGTATGTTTATACGGCACTAGTAGTTATATTGATTTTATTTAGTCAGAGTTAATCCTTCATATGTTGTGGTGGTTCAAGTGCTAACTGGCCTTCCGCCAGAGATGGTGATACTTGACCTTTTGTTATTCTTTTTCAACCCAGGAATGTTCTTCCCTTTAAGTTTGGTGATAAGCAAAACAGTTTCAGCACAACAACGTATATCCAAAAGAAATTACTGTAAAGTTCCACAAACAGCAATGTAGAAAAAAACAATTAGAGTTTATTGATGTCATTAGGCAAACACTGTAAATTTCACATTGATGATTGGTTATCCAAGATGAAAAAATATGTAATCCAACTGAATAATATACAAGGTATGTATATCCAAATAGAATAATATATGTATATCCAAATAGAATAATATACTGATTTGTCTACTCAAAAACTTGTCTTGGTATCCTCAAAGACGAAGTTCACCTAACGCTATCTGTAAAAATCCTAAAGTAACAAGTTTATGTTCTTTTGAGTTTGTATTATTATTTTATTATACATAAACATGTTTCCAATAGTCTATATTTAGCGCTGACGTCACCACCCTAACCGAAGCCATTCGACCCTCTATGCTAACGGAGTTTCACGTGGTCTATGTTCAATGGTTTCTTCGCGAAGTCAGCCCCGACCCTCGATCTGGTTTCATAACTAGCGGTAACACAGTTAGCGTCACTTCGGCGGACTTAACACCACGTGGCTCACACATACATTGTGTATATCATCAATGATAAACTCTCTATGGGCACCGAAATTGATAGCCTCATTAACAAAGCTGCAGCTACCTTTACCCGCCTCACATCACGTGTTTGGAGAAACGCCAAACTCACAACGAAGACCAAAGCTGCGGTATATAACACCTGCATCCCAGTACACTTCTATATGATAGTGAGACCTGGACAATCTATGCTAAGCAAGAAAGAAGGCTCAATACCTGCCATCTACCGTGTTTGCGCCACCTCCTCGGCCTTTCGTGGAAAGATAAAGTGCCAAGTGTGGAGGTGTTGTCACGGGCTGGCCTTAAAAGCCTGTATAGCCGGCTGAGACAGGGAAGCCTACGCTGTCTTGGCCATATCCACCGCATGAAAGATGGTCGCCTTTGAAGAAATGTTTGGGGACTAGAAGAAATATTTTAAGAAATATTTGACAACTGTTAGTAGTGTTTGACAACTGTTAGAAATATTTGCCAACTGGAATAACCGTTTAAAGAAATATTTGACAGCTAACAAAAAACGTTTGCATAAATATTTGGCAACTGTAAGAAATATTTGAAGAAATATTTGACAACTTGAAGAAATATTTGCCAAGTGGAAGAAATATTTTGACACCGGTAAGAAATATTTGACAAGTCGAAGACATATTTTGACAAGTGGAAGGAATTTTTGCCAAGTGGAAAAAATACTTTGCCAACGGTAAGAAATATTTACCAAGTGGAAGAAATATTTTGACAAGTGGAAGAAATTTTTTTGCCAAGTGGAAGAAATATTTTGACACCGGTAAGAAATATTTGACAAGTGGAAGAAATATTTTGACAAGTGGAAGAAATTTTTTTTGCCAAGTGGAAGAAATATTTTGACAACGGTAGGAAATATTTTGACAACGGTAAGAAATATTTGACCAGTGGAAGAAATATTTTGACAAGTGGAAGAAATTTGTTTGCCAAGTGGAAGAAATATTTTGACAATGGTAAGAAATATTTTGACAACGGTAAGAAAATATTTGACAAGTGGGAAGAAATATTTGCCAAGTGGAAGAAATATTTTGACAACGGTAAGAAATATTTTGACAACGGTAAGAAAATATTTGACAAGTGGAAGAAACATTTTGATAAGTGGAAGAAATTTTTTTGCCAAATGGCAGAAATATTTTGACAACGGTAAGAAATATTTTGACAACGGAAAGAAAATATTTGACAAGTAGAAGAAATATTGTGATAAGTGGAAGAGATTTTTTGTGCCAAGTTGCAGAAATATTTTGACAACGGTAAGAAATATTTGCCAAGTGGAAGAAATTTTTTACAACAGGAAAAAATATTTAATGAACAACATTTAATAAAAAGTTTGGATCCTGGAGCGAAATCTGTAAGATAATTTCTAATTTCAGTAATATTTTAGTCCTATGATAATAAATAAACCCGCCCTCAGGTGTCTGACTATTGGCATCTTCAACGCCAGTAGAGCGCTGCCTTTTGTGCAGTGGAAATGCTTAAAAAATGACCCGCCGTAAAATCTAACACGCCTTTTAGTTTCGGTTTCGAGACGTACAATTGACATTTTAACATCTTGCCCGATCTGCTGCACGAAACTGCGGCAAGAATTCTAATTAACGATCTGCCAGAAGTGGGACACCAAACTAACGTTCTGAATTAACGTAATATGTTAACTTTAACGCTATAATTAGTAGTAACTCGGACATTTTCCAGTAGTAAGAACGAAACGATTGTAATAATTAACGCAAATACTACCAAACGTTTTGAAAAACCCCTCTTCGCTCTGCACGCGGTTCCTTTACTATATACACACTGTGGGCAAAGCCAGCAGATATAAACACACAGACAGTTTAAATTCTCGCCGCGTAGTGTATTTCTGACGTCACTCAAACTAGTTGGTTTATTTGAATAATGAAAAAAAGTGATATAGAATGAGGGGAGAAGATGGCCGACTTGTGTTAAAGTTATATTTGACGATTGACAGTGACAAAACTGAATGAGGGGAGAAGATGGGCCGACTTGTTGTTAAAGATAAACGAATTGGACAGTGACAAAAATGAAAAATCAAACCATAATGAAACTGACCATAAATCATAAATTATGATAGCTTAGTGTCTCCTGATAAAAAATATGTTTTGATATATATGGTAGTCCAATTATTAGCCAAGTTATTGAGATAATACTATATGTCTACGAACGTTAGGACGGGCAGACTGTGTTCTTGCTCGTTTATCCATAACGTTATTGGGGACGCAAGTTTAAAAAAGAGGCATTGGAGTAATTCAAATCCGATTGGGTGGTATAAGAGTATAGGAGTAAAGGGGGGAGATAGGAAAATGTTAACCAAAACTAAACATCTTTTTGTATTGGCATAACTAACGCAGACTGACCAATGGACTACGAGACACATAGTTTGTTTGGAATTTTTTTTTTTCAAAACTGAATTCAAAATTTGGTAGTTGCCTGATTTCATTGGCCAGCTCTAATAGATATTGGCCAAAGGCTTAGGGGTCTCGTGGCCATTTGACAAAAAATTTTTATATCAACAAGTACGTTGAGAGCAGATGTGATAAATTTTAAAATAAATACTAAATTCACAGTCTGGACAGGGCAGGGAAAACTGAGGCCATATCTTTTGCCAGTCAACGTTATTTGTGACATATTTCTTTGAATTTGTGGTAAGAATGCTTTATATATTAACATGCTTGATTAAAACTGCAAAAGTTAGATACTGCTATTGGGAAAAGTGAAGGACATGCCGGGAGCAAACATTATTGAGTCCTCACATTGAACTGTATTTGACTGTTGCGTATTGTTATGATTATGAATTAATATTATTGTATTAGAAGATGTTAGTAAGCCTCAGTGTTCCATGAACACTCTTCAACATGCCTAGAGCGTTTATAATTAAG
This sequence comes from Oreohelix idahoensis, assembly GCA_024509875.1. Classification (NCBI taxonomy): domain Eukaryota; kingdom Metazoa; phylum Mollusca; class Gastropoda; order Stylommatophora; family Oreohelicidae; genus Oreohelix; species Oreohelix idahoensis. Next base: position 104,681 of record JAMPIV010012255.1, read on the forward strand.
AAAAGAAAAGGAAAATCATTAAAAAGGAGATGTGGTTACTCCACGTTATTGTATTGAAGAAAACTATGTAAAAGTACAGTGGCGTATCTGCCATAGGGACCTGAGAGGTGGTCACAGCAAGGTGTGAGTCATATAAATTACGGGCTGGTGCACCTGTATGCACACGAGGCTGACCCCATACCATCATGTGTACATAGTGATAAGAAATTGTGATCAGATGTGAAAAGGCCAGGGTGTCTTTTATTGCACGGTTTTTTATTTCCTGTTACCAGCCGGTGACAGGAAATCTGATGAGTGATTGTAAAGACAATAGTCTCCTTTCAAAAGTTTATGCTGTCAGCAGATAGCCTGAAGGAGCTTGTGTGTGCCGATCTATATATTCTCTGCAGCGACATACTGACTTGTTATCTTCATACCAAGAATCCCAGGTGATGTGTTAACATCTGGGACATCTGACACTTCATTCAAATAACAATTTATTATTTCCAAGAATAAACAGAATTATATGGGACGTGATGAAACAACAGCTCCTCCTAACAGATGACTAACACTAGTAGCTATTAAAGTTTTAGTCTGTGAATACACCTACAGGAATAATATAGTGACATTATACTTATAGGACAAAGAGTCCAGACATTTTAGTTAATCAGTATATGTAAAATATATTTTCCTCATTTTCAAAGACCTGTCCAAAAGAGATGGCAGGACAGGCAGATTAAATTGTACAAAGAAAAGAATTCAATTTTAAAGAAAACTTTAACCACAGTCTTATTCATTTCCTTATAGTGAGTTAAAGTATAGTGTGTTGATGTACCACCATTGTCATTTCATCCCTAGACACTAGTCACATCAGACACCAGCCACTAGAATCAAAATACAGGCAGTGTGAGATCTAGGGAGGTAGCTTTAGGTTTCCTGATAATACATCATCATCACCATCATCTTCTTTAGAGTCAGGGGCCTACATTTGCTTGATCTCAGACGGTTGGCACAGACACAGCTTTGTTTTCTTTTTATGTAACATCTTAACCTCCCCAGCAAATTACACTTGTTACATATATTGGGGGCTCGTCCGGGATTTGAACTTCTAGTACTACATAAATTTTTTTTTTTCGGTCCTGGCCCCCACCGGTCTGGGATTTAGCAGAAACAACATTTCTATTTTACCCAGGGAATCCCCCATTGTTAATATGCTGCCCAAGATTTGGGAATTGATGAAATGTTAGAGCCTGGAATAATTAATTAGACTTGTACTTATATTAGAAATTGAGTTAGAACATTTTTTAGTATTTATCAGATGGCAGATTTGCAAAGTTTCGCTCTGACTGCTGTGCAGACTGCCAGAGACATGAACATGGAGGGTCAAGTCTTGATTGGGACTATGTCACCTCAGAATGTGATAAGTTTATTGCTATAGGGGAAGAACATAGATTAGCTGATGAGAGGAGAATGCAGTTAGAAGATGCTAGGGAACTTAAGAAATTAGGAAGCTGATAGGAGGACTAGTGCGGGGGGGGGAGTGTCAAAAAGCTGCATTTGGAGGGAAGAAAATATTGAGGATGATGAGAAAAACGACCTGCAAAGGGAAGCAGAAGAAAAGAGATTGGGCTGTCAGCGAGATGAAAGTAGAAGAAAAGAGATTGGCGTGCCCGAGAGGGAAGACAGAAGATAACATATTAGAGAGGAAGCAAAAAATATAAGATTATCAGAGGAGCACCGAGCTGCGGACTGAGGGAGTTAGGTGTTGCCAGGGCCATGCTCACCTGAAAATAGGAAATAGCCCAATCCACTTCCTGACTATGCTGCATGCAGGGTAGCCATCCTCATCAAGCCATGGGGCTTCACTTAGATTCATTATTGTTGAGAGAGACGATGAACATTGAAGCATCATTTTAACTCTTTCAGTCCACAAGCAAAAAAGTGGGTTTGGCCCAAGCAAAAATGGCCACCCCCAGTGTCGTTTTTAATTGTTGTTGTTTGGAAATAATTTTTAAAAAGTTCATATGCATAAATAACTTTTGTTGTTGTATATGAAACTGAATGTAAAATTGGATGTACTTTACTCTTGTGCTATCAAGTATAAAAGCATTCATTGAGAAAAATGATTAGTTATTCACGATGTAAAATGTGTGGAGGATATGCGCTTAAAAACAATGAGGTTTAGTTATTCAAGGTAAAATGGAGGATATTGCGCTTAAAAAGAATCTCGGTTTAAAAATCTAAAATAAATATCTCAAACACAAAACACGTTTCACCTCTTAAAACACGTGCAGGGTTATATAAAAAGATTGGTACTTGCAGACAGAAAATGGACTTTTTGTGGGTGGGTTAGTAATTTAGAAAACAGTTCTCATACAGAGGCCAGCGATATACTAAAGGCTTTTTAAAGTCGATTGGGCAAGCGCGTCTAACCCTGAGCCTTTATAAAGTTTGATTGGGACTTAAAAAAGAAGTTTTAAGTAAGTACGAAGGTAATTAGCTACAATTATGTAGCTAGAACAAGGAAAGCTGGGGCCTGTGAAGTTATCCCAAGGTAA